>CAHIKZ030000082.1:677500-697500 GCA_903632075.3 Acanthosepion pharaonis | reverse complement strand
ATTAACATCCTCTCCAGATCTTCGATTGTCTTATTGAAGAAAATATACCTCTCGGTAGAAATCGAACCTGCACATTACTTTATTTGTCAAACCACCATAGCTAGTTTTGGTTACCAAGATCCTTGTGAGTGGTGGGTGCATGGGCTTCCTGTGAGGCATTATCCATAAGTAAAGAAAAAGTATCAAGTCACCCAAAAAAAACTTTCAATTGTGCCAGTGATATATGATAGGTTGAAGAATTTCGACTTGCTATCGAATCTGGTTTTAGACTTCCAAAAAACGCCAAAAATAGAGGTGAAAATAAAATAACACATAAATCTTTATTCGAAAATAATCTTTCTCACTTATTATAAAAAACAATTACGTTCAAAAGATTTTGTGAAAGCTGAAAACTATCTACTTTTTTCTATTTTCTTTCATTTGTATTTTTCAGCGTCTTTAGTGTGGAAAAAATATTTCTCTTATGCAAATATATTTTCTTAAAATAACTTTTTTTTTGTAATATATAAAAATGCTATTTGAAGTTGACGTTGTTTATACAAAGTCAAAACTTTTTCACCTTTCTTCTCGTAATTTCTCTGGCAATAATAGGCATCTTCCCATCTCTTGTGACAGGTAGAATACATCTATCTATCTATTCGGCCTGTTCATATATATATATATATATATATATATATATATATATATATATATATATATATATATAGATAGATAGATAGATAGATAGATAGATAGATAGATAGATAGATAGATATACTTATGTACTTCATAACAGCTCTAAAATATATAAATATATAATGCCTTTTGATAGTATTTGAGCTGCATTTGACTTAAATAAAAAAAATAGTTTACAAACAATATCCCATTTCTTACAATATATCTCACAAAAACGTTGTGGCTGCTCTATCACTACTTCCATGGGAAGTGCTCAGACGAACTATATTTCCTGTCCTCGCCAATTCAAACTGCCATGGCCAAGAACACGCCATGCCGTTAACATAGTAGCAAACCATCCACATTACGTCCGTATTCTATCGGTAAGAAGTAAGTTCCACTTGAGCAGCAGCTTCTCACGGATCACTGCCCTGCGGAATCAACTCTCAAAACGATGTTTCCCCGTTCAATACAATCTTAACCTATTCAAGGCTAGGGCTAATCGTTACTTATACACACAAAAGACCTCCTAACGCAACTCTCTACCTCGAGTGGCCCCCGGGCCTTGTAAAGTGTTATCCTCACTGTAACAGAAAACAAATAGAAAATATCAAACTTTAGTCTTCAGCAAAGGACTATTTTTTAAACTATTTTGTATTAGAGGAAAATTCAGATCAAGTATTCTTACATTTCACATGCATTTACAAAGCATAAATTTTATTCAGTTTTATTATATATGGGAACCAAATCGTTTTGTCACTTTTTGAAAACCGAAAGTTAGAGTTAAAACTGTTATATTTATATAAAGAAACAGGAATATTTCGTTAAAAACAAAGAAAAGATTTGTAATCTTCTGTGTAATGTCAATCTTTCTATATGGTAGTGATGTGGAAGAGATTTTCGACAAGAGAGTCCCACAGAAGAGTTCTCTGAGAATACGATGGACGAAACATATCAGTAATTATGTTTTAAAAACATGGGGACTAAAAAACATTTCTAGTTAGAAAGAGACAGTTGTCAGCTAATGAGGAAAGAAGGCTTGAAGTATTTAACACTTAGAAGGCAAAAGGAGAGAGGAAAAACATAACCTACCTAATTGGTTTGTGTAAATGGATTGCAGAATGAGGATTAGGGGAGACAGTAAAGATATAATTATTGTAAAGAGTTACAAAGGATAGTAATGTCATGGAGAATCATTATTGCGCACGTCCTGAAGGAACACGACACAGGAAAGAAGATCTATAATAGCTATTTACTAAGCATAACGGAAAGGCCGAAAGTATGGAAGACACAGTGAGGATCGAACTCATTGGTCAATCATAATTGATCTAAGGAAACAAACTTGTTAACCATTACACCACGTCGAAGTGTCCAAAATGAGCTATAATAATTAGTGTATATTACTCACATCCTATTTTCAAATTTGTTGAAATTTGAATGCATCGAAGTTTATGTATTAGCAGAGGTTAACCCGTTTTTAAAATGACTCAAATTTCAATATCTTTTCTAATATTTAAGAGCGAACTTTGTAAAAACAATGTGTTATAGTAAATCCCAGGAAAATATGTATGAATCTCTATATTTTTTCCTAAAAGAAGCAAATTTTTATCTTAATATGGAGAATTTTTCAGTTCCGATTATTCAGGAAAAAAAAAACAACTTTTTATAAGAATGGAAGTTTGAAAAATGAAACAAAGACTGCAAAGTTGTTTTGGAAATAGAAATGAAGATAAACAGGGAAAAATAAAAGTAGGGGTGAAACCGAAGAAAGAAATAATTCAAGAAGGAAAGGAGAAGAAAATAAAAAATATCTAACGAATGAATGAGAAATAAAGGAATGAATGAAAAAATAAAGAACAAATGAAAGAAATAAGGTGTGGAAGAAAGTAAATAAACACAAAGAAAGAAAGAAAGAAAGAAAGAAAGAAAGAAAGAAAGAAAGAAAGAAAAGTTTCCTGTGAAGAAGAAAAGGGACATTTGAAGAGAGAAAGAAAGAAAAGCAAGAAAAGGGACATTTGAAGAAAGAAAGAAAGAAAGAAAGAAAGAAAGAAAGAAAGAAAGAAAGAAAGAAAAGCTTTCTGTGTAGAAGCAAGAAAAAGGATATTTATAAAAAGATAGAAAGAAAGTTTTCTGGAAGAAGATAGAACAGAAACATTTGAAGGAAGAAAATAGATAAAAATAGTTTTACAATTACAAGTAAAATGACACTTTAATGGACGTTAAGAAAAAAATGAACCACTATATTTTAGTGAAGTACTCTGAAATGTTGAAGATTGAAAGATCTTTTTTGCTAATACTAAATTTTGTTTTTAGTTCGAAATAAGGCCACAACCGTGACATCAAGTGGTGTGTGTCATAATTTCTCTCTCTCTCTCACTATATATATATATATATATATATATATATATATATATATATATATATATATATATATTTATTTTTTATGTTTAACGTTGTTATTTATAGACATAAAAATGTCTTTAATAAATAAATTGTCGGACCTTGTCCATTTCTTAATATATATATATATATATATATATATATATATATATATATATATATATATATATATATATATATATATATATATATATATATATATATATATATATATATATATATATATTCTGTGTATTTAACTCAATGTATTAACTGTGTATGATAACTCATATAAAACTGCTATTAATAACCTAATCCAAAGAGATAAACTCATTTCCTTATCCAGAATAATTTTCATGAAAGAATTAAATAATATAAAACAAACACTTATCAATAATGACTACCCTAATTACATAGTCAACAAGCAAATCAAATTTGATTTAAATAACAACAAATTTAGCAACAATCATAGTCATAAGCGTAATATTGACATATTACCAAAAATCAAATGCATCATAATTACAAAAAGACGAAACAGCAATAAAAACCCATCATACATAGATATATAAAACCAGTCGATAAAAACCAATAATTCAAGGTTCATTATTCACTACATAAATTCAAAACTATCCGCCTAGTTATTAAAATTTATATATCCCAAACTTCCAACCCTCGATATAAGACCAATTTTGTGTATGAATATACTTGCCCACTTGGAGAATGTTTTTCTGTAAATAAAAAAACACAAAATGTCTTACATAGGATATACCACAACCACACTCTCAAATAGACTCCTCTGAAACCTACTGGATCAGAACGCCATCAAACAAAACATTAATAAGCAGTATAAGGATCATAGCAACATTAGATGGCTACTCACAAATAATACCAAAATACTAGCAAAATCAAATAGTTCAAACAAACTTATGATCCACGAAGCAATAATTATACAACAAACATAGCCCTCTATAAATAAAAATAATTATAATTTAAGAGCCCTCATCATAAATATATATATATATATATATATATATATATATATATATATATATATATATATATATATATATATATATATATATAAAATAAGCGCGCATCACACCTTACGCACGCAACAACACCCTTCACCTACAACATTACATTCACTAGTTCTATGCAATTCATCATTTGTCTCTATTTAACCAGATCTTGACTTACGAAAGTCGAAAGCTTGGGTTACTTGTACTTTTCTTTCGAAATGAACTTAGTTCCACCAGTGAAGCCCTTCACCGCTAGGAAGCTGCATATCACGTACACCGAGTTGACTCCTCCTCGTCCCTTTCATATTCCAGTGGTGAGGATTAAGTTCCACTCAGGAAATTCCTCCAACATAACTGAGGGGATACTTCCTCGACCATTACAATCTTAACCTTTTCAAGTGTAGGGTCAAACGTTATCTACCATATATATCTTCATTCAACTTTTGACCTTGAATGAGAAATCGGAGAGCAGAGTTCAAATTCCTGTCGAGTCTGTTACATTCACTTACGCGTAAAAATCCTTGGGAAAAATATAAATCCATTTCTTCTCCCCCAGGTATGGTTTAAATATTAGGAATTGTATGTTAAAAGATCATTGTTATCTCGAAAAAATTCTTCTTGAATTTTGTGACTTCTAGTGTTTTGTGTTGATTAAATTTGGATGGGGTAAATATGTGTTTTAGTTTTTTTTTTGGTTGGCGTTTGCTTTTTAATTATTTTGGTTGTTTTTAGTATATCTTTCATTTTATTATTCTTGTTAAGTAGGTCTAGGTTTCGTTATTTCTGGAAATACTTCTGGATTGTGCTTGTTAGATATTGAGACGTATGCTAGAATTCGTTTGTTGTTGGGTTTCTTTGGGTAGTTAGTCTAATGGTATTTTCTCTGCTAGTTCAAAACACTTGTTTATTAGTGATGTGAAGTATCCTCGTTTTTTGAGTTTTATTTAATTCTTCTAGGCGGGTTTTTTTCGGGGGGTCGGTCACTATAGTGCAAATCCTCCTACGTGCTAGGGAATAGAGGATGGATTTTAGACAGCTTTTTATATATATATATATATATATATATATATATATATATATATATATATATATATATATATAGTCAGCTTTTGATTGATATATATATATATATATATATATATATATATATATGCATGTAAATTGGCTGAAGCCTGGATGCCATGTCATGACCGATAACACCTCAGATTCAATGCATGGAGGAATGGTCAACTTATAAATGTTTAAAATTGTTTCCTAAATACAAGATTTGATAGTCAAATGTTAGTAGAATAAAAATGATAGATAGATAGATAGATAGATAGATAGATAGATAGATAGATAGATCCCATGTATGTAAACATATTTTCTGAGAGAAAAGTTCATCCGGTATATTAATTTCTATATCTCACCAATTCATTTTCCCCCCGGTTACCCCAGCAGGACTGATTATCCCTTCCGATATTTTTCGATCAGACAAGATGTGCATTGATTAATGCAATCAATATTGTTTGCTATAAAATGGTGTTTCATACGAATGATTGATTTCTAATCAAAGTGATAAGTTACATCATTTAATATGCATCAAAAGAAACTACATATCATGATACTTCACAAAAATTGTTGACAAATTCGGGTTGTTTTTACTTTATTCTGGTATTCTGGAACTTAATGCTAGAGTTTTAGAAGATCCAGACAATTGTCAATATCGAATTTAAGACATAGAGAAGTGGATTTGAAAAATGTCTTGCCGTGAAATAAATGGTCAAAATTAAAACCGTTTTATAATACAATTCTCCTCTTCTTCTTCTTCTTCTTCTTCTTCTTCTTCTTCTTCCAATGCAGTCAATAAATATACAACTTAATCATGTATTTATTTTGCACAACAAATATTTTCTTCCTTGTCAATGCTTAAGTCAATGCGTCTTCATTAATCAAATAGGGTGAACATTATACAATGAATATTACATATGAAAATTCAGCTTCAGGCTACGGACGTTTTGATCCACCTTTATTTATATTTTAATCATGAAAACCATTAAAAATAGACCACAAATATTGATTTTGAACATAAACCTCCTTGTCAGAGTAGCGAACAAACGTTTCTCTAAACTGTGATGGAAGTAAAATTTCTCTAAAATTCTTGAAAAATGATATCTTTACCAAAACAATTCAGCATCAAAATCTGATGGTTTTATTTTCTATGTATGAGACTCGTAAATAAATGAAATGCATTTAAGCAAAAACTTTCGAGCATTTTAACGTGTAAAAACGTTCAATCAATCATATTCTATGTGTTTTGGGTTTATATATATGTGTGTGTGTATTATAAAAGAGTGAAATTTGTATTTGTTTTAGGATATATATATTATATTTCATTCTTCTTATTTCTGCTACACATGTTTCCGATTTCGTGAACTTCATCAAACAAATAAAAGGAATAAATTTTTAAAATGAATAAATTTTCCTTATGTTCTTTTAATGTCTTATTGTTCGTTTTCTTTATTTGTTAGTGAGCCTAGATCTCCTGTCTGGACTGTTGGTAAATGTTAATTTCTGCCTAAGTGTTAATAAAACCATTAGGTTTGGTATAACTGGTGATGAGAGATGTGTTGATGGAAGATGTCTTCCTATCCCTGTGTGTGTGCGTGTTGCTTTTAGCCTGCATATGTATATTCCAATCCCATATATACATACTGTCTTATAATAAGAAATCAGCATGCACATATATATATATATATATATATATATATATATATATATATATATATATATATATATTGATCTACATGGATACCTGTTTGCGCGTGAGTACATGTATATATATGTTGAACAATTTATACCTAAATATTTACCATAAAAAAAAACTGAGTTGTGACGTAAAGCTTAATAAAGATCAGTCATGAAAAAGAGATGATCGGGAAAGGCTTTCCTTTTCTTTCATATATATTTAAACGGAGTTTATATTTGAGAAACGAAGTTACTTTTGTCCCAATTTGATAAATTAGGAAAACATGCTTATTAACAATGTCTTATTGATTAACATAGTAACGTTTTTTATAAGGTAGATTTGCTCCTAGAGGACATATAAGTGCTCAATCGTAATATAAGTATATTGCAACACAACAAAAGGATATGTAATACAAATATGTAATACTAAATGAAACGCCTTGGTAGAATAAAGCAATAGTTAAACCAAACTATTTTTGGAGAGATACTTTGTAAGGCCAAGAATTTTTCAACACTTATCGTATAAAGAAAGTTTTATATTACAGAATCTCACAATTTACATTTAATTGCTCTTTTGTATTGACAATTGGAATGAGATTCGGATAGTTTTTTTTCAGCTTCTATGCTATTGGACAACGATATTTGTCCAAAGTACTTTATTTCTCTTCAGTTGCGTTGACTTTTTATAATCTGGTGAGCTACCATTGAAGCAATTCTCTGAGATCAACATTGTATCACTTAAACATCTAAAACATTTTCTTGTTTCAACATAAAAAATATCAAAAATATATAAATTTTTAGGACATCTAAAAAATAGAAATATTTACTAAGGTAGTTTAATCTGACACAGAACTACATGATTGAAACATCTTGCATGGAATGAACATATTTGCTCTGCATTACACTGCACTAGATAAGCATACTTTTATTAAGTTTAGTTTTTATAGCAGAAAGCGAAATGAGAGAAACAACAGAAAAGAAGTCATAGCATCAATCTATTATTATACCTTTGTCTGCTTCCACAACACCAGCAACACTTTGCTAATTGCTACTGATACAATGTCATATTTTTACAATAAAGTTGTACGAGGCCCGGGGGCCACTCGAGGTAGAGGGTTACATCAAGAGGCATTTTATGCGAATAGGAAGGGCAGATAACGATTAACTCTAGACTTGAACAGGTTAAGATTTTATTGATCGGGGAAACAAACTCTTGGGAGTTGGTTCCACAGAGCAGTGATCCACGGGAAGCTGTTCGAGTGGGACTTACTTCTCACCAGTGGAATACGGAGGGAATGTCGATGGTTTCCTAATTTGTGAATAGCATGGCGGGTGCTGGCTTTGTAGGTTAGATCTAGCGGAACTAAGGAATGCAGTTCGCCCGAACACTTTCCATGGAAGTAGTGATAGATCAGTGAGAGACTCGCCACACCCTGTTTGTGTGAGAGAAGTATAAAATAAGTTTCACATACAAGGTCTTCAAGAAGATGATGACTGACGTTGCATTTAAGTTTTTGAAGATCGTAGTCGACTTAAAAGAAAGAAGATGGAAGAGAGTTCCAAGAGTTCCAAGATGTACCTGAGATGAAACTATTAGAATAGAACTTACACTTACATGTAACAGTAAAATAATGAAACTTAGCTGCCGATCTGGTATTGCGTTTAAATTCGTAAAGTCGAGATACCAAAGAGGAAATTCCATCAGAACAATTATAATGAAAATATTTATAGAAAAAGATACAGAGAAACTACATTACGCCGGTGGGAAAGTGACTTGATCCCGGGATACCAAGTCAGGACCGATAGAATTGCAGATTATTTTGTTTACAAATAAGCAAGACATAAAAAATTACCAAGATAATGTTTTATTCTTTGGCTCTTCCAATTTTCTCCGTTTTTTATTTATATATTGTTTTCGCTTTTTTATGTTTTTCTTTCCATTTGAGATGTTCTTTCGTCTGCATTTCTTTCCTTCTTTCTTTTTCATTTCTAACCACATGTATTATTCGTTCATTTTCCTTTCTCTATTCTTCTATGATTCATTTCTTCTTCTTTTCTTTCGTTTCAAACGTTATTCTTCACTTTCTTTATTCTGTTATTTATTTAGGAATTTCAGATTTTTGTTTTTTTTTTCTTTCTAAATTTTAAATTTATTTTATAATATTGCTTTTTCTTTGATATTTTTTACTAATGTATACGAAATCATAAACACGTAGATTCTTTCAAAACAAAATCGATGGTAGTAAATTTATAAGATCAAGAGGAGAAAATTAATACATTGTGTTAATATTTTACCTTCGAGAAAATATATAAATACAATGTTATTTATATTTTGAAATGAAATTTAGGAGAGAAAAATATACAAATATGATTTTCGGTATTGCTTTTATCTTCTGTTGGCCTTTCCCTTATGAATACATACACTCTCAAGCGAATATTTGTTGCAAGTCTCAGTATGTCCAATCAAGATATATTATTCATCGTTAATAGGAAAAGAAATGCTAACGTCAGATAGTTTTTACACAATCTTTAGCAGTGAAAAAGTCTTCATTTATTGTTCCCTGATTAAAGCAAATATAATTTTTTTAAAAAAACAAGGAAATACTTCTTGTCAGCTAACAGTACAGTTGATTGAAGTGGGTAGATTTTTAAAAGAAAAGCAAACTGAATATACTTTGCAAAAGCAATTCTTTAAACGACAAGAAAGAGCAGTGTATCTATTTTCGCTTTTCACTTTTGCTTCTATTTTCCTTCGCCTTCAACGTCACAAAATCAAACCGGAAATAAACAGAAGGTCAATATGACTGGAATTGTTGTCTTTCAGATTTTCAGTCCGTTTTCTTTTCAAACGGTAATTATAGAACTTCTATGAACAAATGAAATATTTAAAGAAACAATTTCTATGTAATTTCTTTTTCGGAAACAAATCAAGTTGATACATGTAAAAATAAATGCGGTTTGATATGTAATTATTCGTCAAAACATGAATTTCAAACAGTTCTACTGCTTGTAGATACGAATATATAAAGACATAGTAGATGGTAAAGGTATTCCTTAAACCTATACACATTTACTACACACACACACACACACACACACACATATATATATATATATATATATATATATATATATATATATATAGTGTTTGTGTGTGTGTTATAAATAAAATTGACAAAAATTTAACTGCATTAGTTCTCTCAAGTTTATAGTCTTTCTGTGATATGCTTTTACTTTACACTTACTTCCTTTCTCTATCTCCCCCATGATATATATATATATATATATACAAATATATATATATATATATATATACAATTTAATCTGTCAACCGGAGCAAACGTGTAATACAATATAAAAGTAAAAACTCAATCTCATAATTACAGATAACCAATGTATTTTATCATTTTCATTGACCCGGGTAAGAATGTAATAAAAATAAAACTATATCGACCACACGATTGCGTTCTTAAGTAAAATATACTAAAAACGTGTATATGTGTATGAGTATGTGTGTGTCTGTGCGCATGTGTATGTGTGAAGGAATGCCTGCAATTTTATTAGCTTGCTCTACAAGGCCAAAAACGGTTGCATTTTTGTATTACAGTAAAGATTAAAATTTTAGCACCAATAACCCAGAATTACAGCAGTCTGGCAAAATGGCATCTGACATGAAAATAGGTATGCGCAGAAAATTGCATTCATTAACATACATCGACGCTTGTTGAACGGAAACGGGGAGCAAACAGCGATGTGTCTGTCACCACAACTAATGCAGATTTTTACAAACGTGTACAATATGATGGACCATGTCTCGAATATAATCTTAGCTTAAACCATCTTGGCTGTAACCTATACTACCCAGGATACAAGAACTGACATTAATTCTCTGTATTTATTTTGACATTATCATCTAATATGATGGTATCTATAATTTTAGTGCCTACATCACTAGCCCAAAACATTGTTCCACCTCAATGCTTCTGTATCGACTATTTCCATGAAAGACCTAACCTCTAGACCAACTATCACTTTCATCCAATCTAACACTACATTCATCACTAGTAATTACTGTTGAGAAACCAGTTCTCATGTGATTCATTATCAACTTTAGACACTTACCTTTGTGATATTTACTTAAATTTGGTAGTTGGCTGTTTGCATGTCTGTAGCCTGCGTTCTTAATAACCTTGATTTGTTTCCCGCTTTTTACACAACTTCATTAAATATTTTACTTTTTATCAGTCCATTTTCCTTCCTTTTCTATTTGTGGAATTCATTCTTAAAGCTACTTGTTTTTGTTCTTATCTTGTCAATGTTTTCAATTTAGTTTTATTGTTCTCTAATATCTGTTCAACTTTTCAGCAATTTCTAGCCGCATTACCCAACAACATTACAATATCGTGTTTTTCTCTTGCACAATCCCAATCTTGAAATTGAAAATAAAATATATATATATATATATATATATATATATATATATATATATATATATATATATAGATATATATAGAGAGAGAGAGAGAGAGAGAGAGAGAGTCTTTTAAGCACAGCAATACTCATCAATTTATAGTTAAGCTGGCTAGATGTAGCAGTAAACTCTATGTTCACAGTTTCTTCTCTCGCACTTCCTGCTTGTGGAACTCCCTTCCGACTCCACACTTTCCAGTCAACTTTAATCTGCAAATATTTAAATGCAAAGTTAATCGCTATCTGCTGTCCTCCTGATTACTCTTTTCTTTTCCCGCTCATTATTAATGTTTCTCTTCCTAATTATTCCACACCCTGTAACATATTCGGTCTTAGTGGCTTTAATACCTTGCTTGAGGTGATAACGATTAAAAAAATAATTTCCTCTGTGATGAACAAACTTGAGTTGCATAATAACATTTCACCGCCAGTATGTTAGTGTAAATATTTGTATTAGCTGAAAATCACATACTTTCTTTATGAATTAATAAATTAATAAATAGCATTACTATTTTAAATTATTTAATTGTATAATAAAATTTGGCGTGGTGTAGGTGACTATTCAGATATCAACAGAAGTTTCCTGTTTTTGATAATGATCAAAAGTATACAAACATTTCGATCAAGAGATTACAAACATTTTTGCTATATTTAAATTAATTACTTTCATATATACGCTCTCATGCAAACTGCGTCTAGAGATTGTATTCAAATGAGGTATTGTCAAATATTTTATGTAAAATTCATAGATATGTGTTATCCAATGAAATAATTTGTACTATTATGTATAGCGAGTAAGCATGAAAGCAATTAAGTCCCAATTTTCAATTTCAGATTGATATTTAGTATTTTTTCAGTAATTATAGCAATTTGTAGTGTCAAGAGATTATTTGCAAGAACTAGAATTTAGTATTATGGCTCGTAAAAAAGAACTAACAATGAATGAAAAGAACTATATAATCAAAGAAATTAGCAAAGGAAAGTCTTCGCTTCAAATTTCTAAGGATTTGAAAAGGGATCATCGAACAATCAAGAAAATATGTCAAATGGGAATTCAACCAAGGAAAAAAAAAGTCTCAGGCTGAATTCAGGAATTTAACAAAGCGAGATCTATCACATCTCCGAAAAGAATTATTAAGAAACCCAAATGCGTCAAGTGCGTTCATATTTGAGGCCGCTGGAGCTCCTATGGTGTCAAGGGAAACAAGGTGTAAAGCATTAAGGAAGTTTGCTGATGTAAAAATCAAATAAAGAAACCCATTTTAACAAAAAAAAAACATAAGGAAAGAAGATTACAGTGGGCAAAAAAATACATGAAAACTGATTGCAGTAAAGTGCTTTTTAGAGACAAATCAAGGATCACCCTCGATGGGCCCGATGGATGGGCTCGAGGATGGGTTTGCAAGCAACATGACTCAAGAAAATTTTTTAAACGCCAACAAGTCGGCGGTGGGATCATGATATGGGCTGGGATTATTGGTAATGAGCTCGTGAGTCCATTTAAACTGCAAGACGGGGTTAAAATGAATTCCAAAATTTACTGTGATTTTCTAGAGCAATATTTCTTTGAATGGCTTGATAACCAGTCTTTAGCCAAGTATAGATCCATGATCTTTAATCAAGACAACGCACCAAGTCATGCATCAAAGTTTACTAAATCCTGGTTGAAAGAAAAGGGATTTGTTGAAGTTTCTCTTATCGACTGGCCTTCAAATAGCTGTGACTTGAATCCCATTAATAACCTGTGGAGCATCCCCAAGAGAGATATTTATTCTAATGGAAGGCAATTCAACAGCAAGTGTGACATCTGGGAGGCAGTTAAAGTTGCTGCAAACAACTAACTAGCCGCTAAAATTGCAAATCTAAAGTTCTACCTGGTTCTATCCTCTTCGAAATTTATATATATATATATATATATATATATATATATATATATATATATATATATATATATTGACCACCGATATTGTTAATATATATATATATATATATATATATATATATAACTTTAAACGTTCTTTTTGGTGAATAGTCATATTTAAGTAGACGGTCCATTTAAAAAAACAATATATTTGTTTATTTTCGTCAACCGACCTGAATATTCGAGAAATCTTATTAAATAAAAAATATACGTCAAATAAATGGAGCGTCTACTCAGATATGATTATCCACCAAAAAGAATGTTTAAAGTGATGAAAATCTGTCGGACTGATAAATAAAAATCCATTACTTCTTGAGAAAATTAGTCTGTTTACGTTTTGAGATCAGCTGAGGTCACTGAATTTGGCCGTTCGGAGGAACAAACACAAAGGCTGAACAGTAAACACCGTTTATAAAACAGTTGCACCTAGAAGGAATTGTTTTCTATTTAAATTCTTGTATTTAGTCAATCAATGACAGTTTTCGTGTGAATAAAAATTGTGTTATGATTTTAACATCATTCACTCAAATGTAAAAAAAAAGGAGAAAAAAATACATTTCATAACGAGGCATAACTTCGCTGGTGTTATCAGCCGTCAACTTCAAGCATTTTCATTCAAGAGGGAAATGCAATGAATATTTAACATCCACTTCACATACTCACGCGCGCGCTCACACACACACACACACACACACACACACACACAAACACACACAAGTGTGTGTACGTGCGTGTACTCGCTTTGTGCATGCTATTATGAATATAGCATATTAACTATGGAAGGAAAGAGAAATCAAAGTTCTTTGCAAGTTACCAGTTAATGTGTGTGCAACATTTTCGCGAATATTCCTGGTGTGAATGATCATTGATAATCTGATAAATATTTGATGATATGATTGCTGCCTTTCAACTAGTCGAATCCAAGTTATATATTTCTGCTTGATGATATGTTTTCTCCTGGTTAGCAATGTGCATAAATGCCAACACGGATCAATGCATAGATTTTCTATAATAGATAGATAGATAGATAGATAGATAGATAGATAGATATGAACAAATTGAGATAGATAGATAGATAGATAGATAGATAGATAGATAGATAGATAGATAGATAGATAGATATGATTTAGATTTAGATTTAATGACCATAAAAATCGCAACGACCCTCGACTCGGTGCCAATATTAAGCACGCGTACTCGTGTGGTAGAGACCCCCAAAATTGAGGAACCTGATCTCGTGTGTATGTGCGTGACACTTATCCACAGTATCACTTTCATTTTCACCCTTTTTCGTCCGAAAGATGGTGGAACTGTAATGTTTTACCGAATATCTGAGACGATTGATAATATTCTCACTGAATTTATTTCAGCTAAGTTTCATATTTGTGGTAACTTCAATAATAACCACTCGAACAAAACTGATGAAGGCAGATACTGCAGAGGCTTCGTCACCGACTATGGACTATCACAGATCCTTGAAAATCACGCCCGCATTCCTGATGCGACAGGACATCAGACGAACCTCTTCCTCAGATCCTGCCCTGAAAAATGCTTCGCTGAAGTTTTGCACCCCACTTCGGTACTTAAGACCATTCACTGGTCATTGTCAAAGTTGATGTCAAAACAAAGGCCTCCTCTAATACACCGTTCCAATTTAACAATTTTTCAGTATACGAAATCAGGCATGGAGGGCTTCAGATCTTACATGGTTGAAACTACAGTCTCAGCCTACTTGAAACATACTTCACCCACAACTGCTGCCCTCGTCTCAAAAATTGGTACTTTTTGAAATGTGAAGTTTTAGGCCCTAGAAACAAATCCAGCAAAAACCGAACAACCAACTCTGGTTCACCCCAGGGAACGGTATTTAGAACTGTCCGCAATCACTACAAGAAAGTTCTAAAAAATGCAAAGTGTAGCTATGCACAAGCAGTCCAGACCAAGGTTGAAAGCAAAAAATTGGAACAAATTTTGAATAGAGGCAACCCGTCAGTGCCTATTATATATCGCCTCAGGCTCATCTCTTCCTCGTCAGGAAAGGCAAAGCTCATTGCCTCTAATACAACGTTAGATGACAAAAGGTCATCCTATTGAGAACTCCTCCGTATCAATGAGCGCAATATCAGTGATATCGTTATTACAGCCCAGGAAATCTCAAGACATTTGTAAAGTCTTGACTCCAAGAAAGCTACTGGTACAGATAAAATCCCAGTGGATTTAACTCCGGGTTATCCCCGAATTTAACGAAATTATTTAATCGTTGCTTATAGGATAAACCTTCCCTAAGATAAATCAAGTTTATGCCCAGGTTTCAAGAATGCGGGTGGGCGCCCACCCACCCACTAACAGTATCGAATCATCAGTCTCCTCAGTGTCAATGGTAAACCTTTTGAAGCTATAATCAAAACGAGATTGTTGATCACCTTCATATGAACAACCACTTGAGCGACAAATAGTACGGGTTTCGATCGGCCCGGACCAATACTGATATCCAACACAGTATCAGTGAAGCACTAGACAAAAAATACATCTCAAGGACGGTCGCATTAGATATTTCAATGGTCTTTGACAAGGTGTGGTATAAAGAGCTACAGCACAAGCTGTCCATCTATGGAATCACTGGTAGAGTTTTCTTAGTTATAAAGTCATTCCTAACGGATAAATCCTTGAAGTTAGTTGTTAACAGCTAGTCCTTCGATACCCTGGCGATAACACAGGCGTCCCCCAAGGTTTACTTCTCGGTTAAATCCTCTTCCTAATTTATATAAATGATTTGCTTAGGAGTTTACTCTGATCATTTGTAAATATCTATGTTGATAATTCAACGGTATATGGGTGTACCTCCAAAACTCTAGATGAACAGAGCTTGAAAGCTGATCTCTCCTCTGACCAAGCTATAACAGCTCAGTGTGGGAACAACTCGCTGATCACATTCAATGACTCGAAAACTAAACTAGTGACATTCTATCATCGCCGATCGGATCCATAGTCAATCGTGATAAACGGATGTTTCCTCAAGGTGGCCTCGTACCTTGAGCGCCTACTGAGAGTAAAATTGAATCTCAACCTCAACTCGTCCATACAATCCAGCACTAAAGATGCTGGATAAATGGTCGGTTTCCTATACCACTCCTGTTATTCTCTGCCTTTATAAGAGCCAGGGTCAGCAGGTCGAAAATGGAGTAAAACTGGGCAGGAGCTGTCCAGTCTTCACTTTCCAGTCTCGATAGAGTTCAAAAAAGTCTCCCTGTCCTTGTGGAAGACAAATTATTTTGCACCCTGCAACCTCTTTCCCACAAACGAAACGTCGTATGATTCTCGCTATTCTATCGTTATTTACACGGAAAATATTCAAAGGAACTTCATTACTTCTTTCCCATCACGGCTAAGACCTGCCACGCTACGCACATTATAGCGAACCAACCTCATTCCCTTCGTATTTCACTCGTGAGATGTAAGTTCTAACCGCTGTTTTGTGGAACTGATTTCCAAGAGGAGGATTCCCTGATCACGACAATCTTAGCCTCTTCAAGTCTAGGGTTAACAATTATCTTCCTGCATAATCTGTGCCTCTTACTCTTACTACTACGATTGACTCTCGGGCTTTGTACAGGGTGAACATCCTCGTAAGAAAAAAATTCAGATAGATACATATGAACGCACAGAGATCGAGAGATATATGAATAAAATGAATGACAGAGAGATAGAGATAGAGATGAAAATATTGGGATAGATAGATAGATAGATAGATAGATAGATAGATAGATAGATAGATAGATATGAGCAAATTAAGAGAGTGAGAATACATTGATATATATAGAGAGAGGGAGAGAGGGGGTGAGACCGAGAAGGTAAGGGATAAATATGAACAAACTGAGATAGCAAAAAACAAATATTTTGCAATGACGTGTGTTCGGTTCACTCTGTCTGTAGCTACTCAACCATAGACCATCGCAAATCAACAAATCAACTGAATAAAACTAAAAAAATATAACAAAACATATCGTTTGTCCTTCGTTAACTAAAGAAATATTATTCAATAAAACATACGGCAATATTAAATTCATTTTTCATGCTAAAATTCGACTAATGCAAAGCTCGAGCGCCACTCAAGTCAGACGTTATGGTTAAATGAAGACGTGCGTAATATAAATGAATGTGAAGAAACTGAAGATTATGACGTTAGATAACAATTGACTATTGAAATGATTATTACAGTTATATCTGGTTACATACGCACACATACTCATATATACAAGCAAGCTAAGACTATGTCTATATATATATATATATATATATATATATATATATAATCTATAATATATAAAAGGCAGGATGTGTGTGTGTGTGTGTGTGTGTGTGTGTGTGTGTGTGTGTGTGTAACGAATGCACGGCCGCAATTTTCGACGGATTTGCACCAAAATTTACATGCACATGCTCCAAGTTAGCGGGAAGGCCAAGGCCGACTTTGCATTTCCCAACTCCCATCGATAGTGGAAATAATTGATTTTTTCATGCTTCTACGGCAGTTTTCATGTAGTTTGCGGCCATTTTCTACTGGCCAGAGTGAGAGCCTAAGCTGGCTGCCACGAATAGGCAGGAAGATTCTATTGGCCAGCGTGTGAGCCAACAGCTGACTGACACGAATGTTAACTCGCATGCTAGCATGCAAAAAAAAAATCGATAGCTGCATTCGTCACAAGTGGGAAAAATTTAAATATACATGGCATTTTACTCCAATTGGCTCATTCGGTTGCTTAAACTCAACGTTGATTCTGATTCTGCAGAACTGGGTTGGGTGTGAAAAAGTATTTGTTGTTAACATTCTTTTTCATTCGGTTTTTTCAGTTACGAATCCTTTTTTAAAGCTGATCGTTTTGTGTTCATTTCGTTTAGTTCTTTTTTCGTAACAGATTTAATGTTTAGTATAGAGCTTAGAAAAAAATTCGCAGTGTGAGAAGGCAAGAAGTAAGGCATGTAGCAACATCAGAACGGCAAAGAGCACTCCATTTAAAGGCAAGGAAGGGCAAAAATATTTTAAGTCATGTGATAGCGATTGCTGTATGAGTCGTACGATTTTTTAATCAAGCACGGGCAACGCCGGGCCATGCTGCTAGTTATATATATGCGTGCGTGTGTGTGTGTGCGCGCGCGTGTGCGCGCGTGTGTGCATGTGTTTACTGGTGGTATGATGGATAACGGTTCGAAATGAGAAATCGCAGCTCCAAGTTCGAATTCCAGTCCAGTTCATTAGTTATGCGAAAATACCCTTCATTTCCCACTAGGTATGGATTAAATAGTAGGTCATACTGGGTTCTTTAGCCTTTGTTAATAAACAATCTAAGAGAAGGACAACTTTGAAATCAAAAACGTAGGAGGGTCATTTGGAGACCTTGTGCCACACTATGTGCACCAGTTCTCCGTATTCGGTTCTTCCGAAAATTGCGGTTGGTTCTACATAAGCGTTCACAACTATAATCAAATCATATGGGCAGGTAGTATGGTTGTTCGTTTCTAGAAACTCAGCTACTGGACCCTTATACAGTTCAGTAATATATATATATATATATATATATATATATATATATATATATATATATATATATATATATATATATATATATTAAAAATATTTATGCATTAGCACTTCTCGTCTTAGTTTATCTGTGTTTGAATTATGCGTGTGAATATGGATACATGATTGTGCGTGTGTGCGTGTGTGTTTGTGTGTGTGTGATATTTGTGCGTGTTACCTTTCCGTCTAAATTGAATCTCCACCTGATTACCAGACGAATGTTGTCATGAAAGCAATTGTTTTCTTGAAACCAGATCTTCAACATTCGACTATTTTGGCCCTCAGCTGTCAAATAAATGCGTTAAATATTATAATTTCCGATGAAGCTCATTTCTGACCCTTTCATTTTTATTTCTCACCTTTTTATAAAGGCAGGAATATTGACATTTTATGAACAAACGTCGAAACGAAAAATATACTAGAATAGGCTGAAGCTATCGCTAAGACTAACAGAGGCAATAATTTACCTTCATGGCTACTAACGCCCTGCAGTGATAGACTTTCCTCTTATTAGATTCACCAAGAACACTAACAACACTTGTTGTCATTTATTCGTAAATCTCCTTTTATCGAATCTTTTAACATAGACACAACAACACCGAAATTGTGTTTTAATTTATATATATATATATATATATATATATATATATATATATATATATATATATATATATATATGGGCAGCAACCATTCTTTAAAACACCTTTCATCAAATATGGCAAACAAGGAAGATAATTTTTTTTTTTTGTTTAGTCTTTTCCCGCATCCTTATCTTTTTTTGCTCTGTAGGAGGAAGAGACTGTTAAACATGAGGAGACTAACAATTCCAAAACCAAAACCTCTTTTCAAATGGCTAAACTGGCTGAAAGCGCTTGCGACAATGAAAATTATGGAAAATTTCTGTACTCCCTTACAAAACGGAAAACGGAAGGATACTGAAAAACATTAATAAAAATAATAATTTAATTAAGTCTGCCGTATTTAATGATCTTATATATATATATATATATATATATATATATATATATATATATATATATATTTATTTAGTATGGATATATATATATATATATATATATATATATATATATATATATATATATATATATATATGGATATTTATTATTTATATATATATATATATATATATATATATATATATATATATATATATATATATTAATAAATATCCATATACTTACGTTTGGTGTGCGACTTAAGTTTTGTTGTTTACCCAACTCGTCGGGCACAAGAT
>CAHIKZ030000082.1:607500-672500 GCA_903632075.3 Acanthosepion pharaonis | reverse complement strand
TTATTATGAACAGAGCATTTACTTAAATATTTATATGTATATTGTGTATTGGCATCAATGTCTCTTTTATACAAGTTTTATCAAAAACGACTTACAAGGTACTGCGATTACTTTCCTTGTTGGTCATGTAATTTAATAAGTATGTATTTGAACAGAAATCCCTTTTTTTATACAAGTTTAATTATAAACGACTGACACGGTGCTGCGGTTAATTTCAGGAATTGATGAGATCGAAGGTCGTTGATGAAAATAAAAAAAAAAAACATCATAGGCCCTAGGATATAGTCCTGGGGGACTCCTTATTCATGTGAAATAGTCTAGAAGCATTTCCGTTCAATACGTTCTTCATTACACGATTTGTTAAGAAAAATTGGTTTGAACCAAATATTCGTCCACAGACACGATAGCCCTTGACTTTGTGGCCAACATGCTTAACCCTGTTTAACGCTTTCGCAATATCTAAAGACACTCAGAGCCTCAGCTTTCTGCAAATATTCATTGTGCATCAACTAATAATAGTGAAATCTTTGAGAATTGAATTCATTGCATATGAATATGTACCTGAGAGGTCTGCTCGAACAGTATGCAGACATATTTGACAATGTTTTTGATAATTTGTATATCAACAAATACAAGCAAACACCAGTGTGTATGTGTGTGTGTGTGTGTGTGTGTGTGTGTGTGTGTGTGTGTGTGTGTGTGTATGTACGTGTGTGTGAAGAGATTGTGTGAACAGAGATGGAAAGAGAAAAAATGTTTTCGTGTGTATGAATGGGTGAATATATGCTATGTGTATTTGGCTCTATTTTTAAGTGGTAGAATGTCAAAAGCCTCTTTTTAATGTATCAGTGCGCACAACACAAAATAGTTCGTCTTGTTATTCACAACCTCGCTACCACAGCTGCCCAATCGCTGCCCGCCAAACTATTTTTGATTGGAAGATAAAAAAAAAAAATAATCGATATTTCATTTTCCGGCTGGAAAGAAAATAAGTCGCCTGAGTGCAAACCGGTGGAAAAAAGATCAATTAAAAATGAATACATTGGTAATTGTTGCCGACTGATCGATACGCATTGGAAATTCATCAATCAAGTATGTCGGCTACTCTTTTGTTTCCCCCTTCTTTCGTGTCTCTTTCTTCTTCTCTTTTCTTTATTGTATTAATGCCATGTTGTTTCGTTATGCTTCATCTATTTTCTTCTTTTTCCTCTTCACTTTCTCTATTATTCTCTCTCTCTCTCTTTCTCTCTCTCTCTCTCTCTTTCTCTCTCTCTCTTTCTCTCTCTCTCTCTCTCTCTCTCTCATGTTCTTTTGTGCTTTCTTTGTTTTCTTTTTCTCTTAATATTAAATTACTCGCTCCTTTGTCTTTTATTCTCATTTACTCATTCTTTCGTTTTCATTTTAACTTCTTTTTATTCCTAAGTCGTAAGAAAAATGCATTTTTCTTCACTTTTGGTGTACATGTTTTCGAAATCGAATGTTTCAAGGTAGTATATGAAGAACACAGCCTTCGTTTCGACGAAATATATTTCTTATTTACCTGAGACAAGCATCAGGCACTTTAAGAGGAACTCTGTTTGGATCTGGAATTGAGCAAAAATATCTTCCCTTCAGTTTCTCTTCTTTCAAATATAAACATAAAATATTTCATAAATATGGGACTTGGTATATTAATAAGAAATTTAATATCCTTAGATAGATAGATAGATAGATAGATAGATAGATAGATAGATAGATAGATAGAAAAAAGAAAGAAAGAAAGAACATAGAAATGAACACTGGTGACGAGCAATTTCACATCTTTAATAGCCTTTCTTCCGGTTGATTATAGTCTGTCTTAATAAATAAATAGATCTATTTAACTGCCCTACTCCTCTCAAGATTCAATGATGATCTGTAGTGAATCAAACCTTTTATGAAGGTTAATTATCTTTTCATTATAAATCACAGCGGGTTTAAAAATTCCTGAAGCCATGTGGATCGACTTTATAGTTTCGCATAGCCGAACTGTATTTTCTGAAGTGAGGCCATTTTAATTAGCTCCTCTTTTACAAGAACCGAGTACTGTCCGAGTCTTATTTTGTCTTCACATGTCAATCAAAGATAAAGGTTTTCATAATACAGTAGAACTCCACAAATCCGAACATAACATAATCTAGACTACCTCGAATGAGACTTCCTCGAATTTGGACTCATCTTCAAATCCGAACTTCTTCCTCGAATCAGAACAGTACTCTCAATATCTCGGATGTTCAATTTAGACGAGTTGTACTGTATATCCTTAGTTTTTTTACTTCCTTTACAGATTGTAAATGTTTCTTGCCCATAATAATGACACTAAGTTCAGAAAGGAAGAGAATAACCTTGACATTTATGCAAAAATGTGAAATTCTTGAAAATATAAAGAAATAAGTAACTCGGTTCTAATGAAAGAATATAATATTGGAAGAAGCACACTTTTCTATATAAAAAACTGATGTGGGCCCAAAGTTGCGACCACGGAAGGAAAACACGGAACACGGATTAGAGGTAAGAAAGATATATTAAACAAAAAGGTTACAAAGATAGTGTAAGTGGAGCTTACTATGTGTGCAATATTGGTAGTCGTACGCGGCTGATACTACGGTATTAGAATACTCTCTCTTTCCTCCTCTTCTCCTAGAGTGTTATCTCGCATACTTTATATAGTCCTGGAAGAGTCCATGTTGTAGGTATGTTACGGTCTCACAACACCCCCCTTCCAAGAGTTTTCTTTTTTTTTTTTCAATTTTTTTTTGAAACGGAGAGAAAAAACATAAAACTGTTAATAGTTTTTTTCTCTTGGGATTTACGTCAAGCGGTTGAGTAAATGTCCTTTTCCTTCCTGAGCGTCGCACTTCAGGAGAGACTTGGGGCGTGTCAAGATCGAAGTGATCGAAAATTACGTCGAACGGCTCTTCACAGCTATTTTGCAGGGATTCCTCCGATTCCTTCAACCGGCATTTTCTGAGCTGGTTCCAATTGCTTTTGTGAGTGTTTTTCGGTCATTGGAGTTCGCCAATTCTTTGTTTTATGGTGCCTACTTCCCAGAATGTTATGTTGTTTTTGTAAGCCTTGAAAAAGACTTTATCGCGAGGATTGAAATATTTCTTATAAGGCGATACGGGTTTTTTGAACTTTGCTTGCCGTGGAATAAGTTTGTCGAAGACAGACTTGATTTTCCTTGCGAACATAGTTTCTGCAGGCGTGATTCCCATAGGCGCAGAAAACACCTGCAGAAACTGTTGCAATGCTCTATCTGTCGGTGTGCCTAGTGCCTTTTTTAAAGCCCTTTTTAGAATGTCCACGAAACTTTCGGCCTGGCCATTCAACCTAGGGTGGTACTGAGGCGTTGTAATGTGGTCCACCTGATATGACTTGCAGAAGTCTCTAAATTCACGATGTAAATTGAGTGCCATTATCTGTAACTACACAATCTACCACGCCAAAACGCGCGAATAGCTCTTGTAGAAATCCGATCGTGCAGTTTGTGGTTGGTCTTTTGCATTGTAGGACCTCAGGCCATTTTGAGTGGCTGTCCACAACAATGAGGTAGTACATGTTGTCTATAGGCCCTGCAAAATCGATATGAATTCTTTGCCATGGATGGTCTGTGTTTCGCCATGGTTTGCACGTCATGGTTGGAGATTTTGCTGCAAGCGCGCATCCTTTGCATGATTCTATCATGTCTACTATGTCCTTGTCCATGTTTGGCCAATAAACATAGCAGCGCGTGAGGCTTTTCGTACGGTTATTCCCCGGATGTACCATGTGAAAATCCCCGAGGATTTTTCTTTGTAGGCTGTTTGGAATCACTACGCGGTCATTGTATAGTAGGACATCATCGCAGAGGGAGAAAACTTCAGGCACATTGGGATCTTTATTGCGAATTTTGCTTTTTATGAATTGAATAAATTCATCCTCTCGAGACTCCCTTTTTATGTCGGCCAAAGTAACTGGGAGCTCTCTTATGGTACTCGCGATCATGTTTTTGATTTCACAATTTGTCCTTAGAGTAGCAATGATGGAGTCTTCAAAGACTTCTATATTTTTTGGAATGAGTCTATCTAACTCTTTGTTGATTTGCTCTAGAGCAACGAAAGGGACATTGCGTTTCTTTTTGAATACCGGTTGTGCACCGTCCTTCACCTTGAACTTAGCTTTCATTTTAGTACATTTCCCAAGGCCGCCAGAAAAAAACCTGGGGAAATTGTTGTTTGAGTTCCTTTTTGAGATTTACCAAACTGGACGTTTTACTTTGTATCTTGTGACAAAATGTCCTCAATGGGCAATCCCAAAGATTGAATTTTTCTATCCAATCTGTCCCAAATAAGTTATCTGAAGTTTTCAATACGTAGGCTTTGAGCTTTTTGGTAACTCCATTTAGTGTTACTGTAAGTATTACCTCGCCTAAAATGTTAATCTTTTCGCCAGTTACGGATTTTGCTGTTTTCTCCGTTTTTAATAAGGTCGGCTTGTTCAATTTTCGCCAAGTACGCCAGTTAATGGTTGAAAGATCGGAACCCGAGTCAAGCTGGAATTTAATGGAATTATTGAAAATATCCACAGTTAAATATTTCCTTAAATTCCTATCGACAATATTGTCAGATTGAGCTTGCCTAATTTTATTTTTTTTGTTTCTCGTTCTGTTGGCGTACCAGCACCGAGTTAAAGTATGCCTATTTTTATTGCAATTTTGCAATATTTTTTGTTCTTAACTGGACAGAATTTCATCCAATGCCATTTACCACAATGGCAACATGGTCCGGGCGGTTTCTTTAACCTATTTGGGCTTTGGTTACTGCGGAATTTAGGACATGAGATTTGCCTTTTGTCTTTTTGAGGGGAATAGGAGGTAGACTTGCTTCTGATTTTATTAATCTGAGCCACACCTGATTCCTCGATAGTGTTTGAGTCACACTTTACAGATATTACTCTTTGACAGTCCTCTGCCAGTTTTTGAAGAGTCAATCCTTGTTCGTTCTCAAGCTTGGTCAGTACCCGTCGTCTGACCTCGGCGTCTTCTGCTGATACTAGACCTTGTGCGAAAATTAAGCACTTGAAATCATCGGCAGTCAGTTCGGCTAGTTTAAAATCATTACAGAGCTTGTTTACCGATGCTGCAAACGTTAGAAAATCTTGCTGGTTGTTTTTGACTGTGTTCAGGCATTTCCAACGTTTGTGGAACAAGGTTGTGTTAGGCCCAAATAGTTCCGATAGGAGCTTAATAGTCTCTGAAAAATCCAAGTCTGTGCTTTTTGGGGGTAGTATGATGTCTACGAATCTACTATGTTCTGTAGTTCCCAGTTTTCTCAATAGTAGACGTACCTTTTTTTTTTTTTACTGGGCCATTGTTCACAGTCTACGTTGAAAATATCTTCGTAGCGCCTGTAAAAAGGCTCGAACGTCTTGTCATTCTCTGGTACGTATTCAAAGGTTTCCACTGAATTGTAGATTGTACTCTGGGAGAATATTGTATCTTTTTCAGAGTTTGAGACTTTTAATGCATTTACGAGTAATTCTTTAAGTTGTTTCGGTTGTAGTTCAGCATTCTGAAGCGTAATTTGTTGGAATTCCGTTTGTTGTTTATGTAATTCCAAAAATAGTTATTGTTGTCTTTCTTCTGATTTTTGTTGCTGATCCAAATGTACTTTTAGCATTTGGACGATTACTTTTTGAAAATCTTCTATATTTAGACAAAAAATGACAGCGATTTTTGTTGCTTTGAAACCCGTGTACCAAGGGAGGTACACAAAAAAAAATTTGATAGATTTTTTTTTTTTTTAAAAAAAATGGACAGACAATTAGTTAAACTAAACTAATTACGTGTTTAGCTTTTTCGAGATTCCGTGGTTCCGTTAATTTTAACGTAATTGTATAAATTTTCACCACACTTATTATGTATTTTTTATAGAGGTACAAAAAGAGAAAACTCGCCTCAGTGAATTTGAGGAGAGAATAATTTTATGCACGAGATTCAACTCAGTTACCTAAAAAAGTTTTAGCGTCATAAGTAGTACTTCGGCTCTTGTGTTGTCAGTTTGTTTTATGAACAAACTGTTTTTTTCTGTGTGTGGGTGTGTAACAAATCGTTCTCGTTATGTTATTTGGACAGACTTTAATATTCCGTAGATGTCGAATCGCTAGTTCGTCACTGATGTTTGGTATCGGAACAATTTTTTTTTATATGTAGACGCTGGGTGTTGCGTTTAGATCGCTGATGTAGTAATACCAGCTTAATTTCTCGTTCAACACTACTGTGAGAACGCGTGGAGTTTCTGTGTATTTTTCGAGTACTCTGTCGCTATTGATATGGTGAGAACGAAATTCTCGAATCTTTCTGTCGCCACTGATGTGGGGCTGGTAAGGTATTAAGGTTTTCGACGTGAATGTGTTTTTCGAATTCTTCGTCGCCACTGATGTGGGCCCAAAGTTGGGACCACGGAAGGAAAACACGGAACACGGATTAGAGGTAAGAAAGATATATTAAACAGAAAGGTTACAAAGATAGTGTAAGTGTAAGCGGAGCTTACTATGTGCTAGTGTCCAATATGGGTAGTCGTACGCGGCTGATACTACGGTATTAGAATACTCTCTCTCTCTCTCTCTCTCTCTCTCTCTTTCCTCCTCTTCTCCTAGAGTGTTATCTCGCATACTTTATATAGTCCTGGAAGTGTCCATGTTGTAGGTATGTTACGGTCTCACAACAAAAACAGAGATAGAAACATACAAGCTGCTTCGTCCTGTAAAAATAAATGAGGAAATGCTTTACGAAAAACTTTTCATGGACCAAATGAACGTCAATTTGATCAAAATCAGAAAATTTTAACACCAAAGGTGCCATGTTTTACTCGCACAATCGTGTGATGAGGTGAAAGCTGATACTTTAAGAAGAGCATGGGGGGGGGGTAACCTGTACCGAGGTAGAGCTAGTCCTTCAGAAAGTAATATTAACAAAAGTGAAACAAATTGTTTAGAAAAAGAACCAGAGGTGTAGAAAATTAATCAAACATGCCAGCTTCCTACTGAACACAAAAATCATCAATTTCCTGATGCAGATGATGATGTAACATGGGTCAGTCGAGAAGCAGGAATAGAAGATGATACTCATAACAAAGACAGTATTCAATATAGTGTTAAGAGTGATAGTTGCAGTAGTCATGTGTCTATATTAGACGGTAAAACTGACGATGAAACAGTATCATGGGAAAAAGCAGAGAAGTCTATTAAAACACGACGTAAATTCATTTCTCAAAATCCTTGTTTCAATGACCGCTGGAATATCCAGACAAATGCATTACAAAATGAAATTATTAAAAAGAAATTGCACAATCGTAAAGTGAAAGAATATCGTACCCGCGTCAAAAGCGCCATAGAAACAGCTGTCATGTACGCAAATGAAGAACGCAGCGAAATCCAGGAAGATCTAACAAGGGACGAATGATAAATTTATAACTTTCATAAATTTTTAAATATTTTATAAAGTGTCTTGGTTTTTCACAAGTTACATTATTTATTTAGCACAATTTTTTTCATTACTATAGGTTGTCAATTATTTTTGTACATTTATGTATTCAGTGTACACTTTGAATAAAGTACCTTTTGTATTCGAAAGTCTAAAACTTAATGAAAATTTTGAGCTTGCCACAGCAGCCTTTTCTTCCTCGAATCCAAACGCTACCTTCAATATCGAACATCTCGGCTCTTCGGTTTAGAGGAGTTGAACTGTAATTGTTTTATTTATTTATTTATTTTATGTGGTTACGACTAGGCCGACCAGATTATCAGTTCTTAAAGTGACATTGTTGAGCCGAGTTCGAATTGTGACGAATATCATTAGGTTTACTTTCGCATTAAAATCCTTAGGAAAGGCAGGAGTGCATTTCTTATCTAACACTCAACTATTGGTTAAATAGCCGAGTTGACTGGGTTTATTAGTCTTGGATTGCAACTAGTTTAGGAGAAGAATTCCTCTGAATGAAAAACCTTAGAGAAGGAAATGGGAAACCACTCTACGATATTTCCAAATTACTCTTTGCCGTTATTAGTATGTAACCCAGTAGAAATTGTTGCATTTTGGTTGGAGAGGAGCTGGGCACCACCATCGAATTCCAACTGTTCTAAAAAATGCCAGAAAGGATTATAACGCAAGATTACACACTGATGATCTTATAGATTTGGGGGATTTTTCTTTTTCGTTTAATATCATTTTTATTCTTAATCATTAACCTCCAAATCGACCCTCTTTTAAACATACAAATTTGCAATTGTCACTTTTGTAATCCATTCACCCCAAACAAGGTGATAATATCACTAAGACATAAGGGGATATTGGAAAAGAACGAGAATAAAAAGACTTTAGGAAGGACCTGAAACCCAGTACTTAAGTACTGGAACAAGGGATAAATTTCTAGTCCTGTTCAAAAGACTAGGAAGTGGTGTGAACTAAGCGATAGGCGAACCTGTCTACTTATACTAAGTGTTAACATGGCTGGGAATGGAAGAAGTGATGAAAATTCTTTCTTTTTCCCAATACAGAGCCCAAGGGACACTCAAAGTAGAGGGTTACTGTGTGGAGTTGCATTAACGTAAAAAAAGGAAACTTAACAAGAAAGATAGATAGCTAATTCTAAACTTGAAGAGGTCAAGATTTAATTAGCGAATCAAATTTTAGAATACAGGCGGAGTAGACTTTAGAAGGAAACTGAAACCAATCCTAAAGGGGAAACAACGGATAAAGCTCTGCTCCTCTTCAAAATAACGGGGTGGTGTATGAATCGGGCAATAGGTGAGCCTATCTATTCCTATTAGGGGAAGAGTAAAAATAAATAATTAGTGAAAAACAAGTCAGAGTTCAGATATAGAGTTGAAGTAGACTTTAGAAGGAACCGGAAACCTAAGCAAGAAACAAGGTATACGTCTCCTGTTCAAAAATTGGGAAGGAGTGGAATAAAAATAAAATGAATTTGAATAATAATTGAATAAATTGACATTTGCGGTTAGACTAGAACGGGAGCCCCATTTGATCCAGTTAGGAATGCTGACAGAATACTCATACACCTAGCGTAACCATGAGAAAACTACCACAGAAAACCTACGATCACGAACATTGATCCAACTCACTGCCGCAGTACGTAAATCTTTAATTTCAAGAGTGGAATCAGTAACGTGCCTAGTGTTCGTTGTCTTAAAGCCTCTAATGCAATACATATATATATATAAGAACTAGCTCGTCATTATTATTCCTGTTGAGAACAATATTTTTGACTCTAATATATATATATATATATATATATATATATATATATATATATATATTTTGTGTGAATTTGTGTGTGCGTGTGTGTGCTAAAAAGACAACTTGTCAGGCGACCTAATACCTTAGACAAGAAAAAAATCCTTAACAAGAAAAGAAATATATATATGTGTGTGTGTGTGTGTGCAAAATAACACTCAACCATACAAAACAGATACAAAAGTCAACATGCAAATCACCACAATCAAACTCCTTATAAAACAAAAAGAACACAACAAAACTTTTCACAACACCCACAACATCAACAAAATAACAACCAACCACACAAAACACAAACAAATTACCAAAACGACATTCATTACAAAACGCAAAAACACACAAATACTGAAAAAAAAAACGAGACCGCAGATAACACACCTACATAAACACACACACATACATAAATACACAGTTAGACGCACATGTACGAACACACAAACATACACGTGCAGATATATATGTATGCATGCATGCATATACATGTACGGGTGAGCACATAAATACTCGCTCGCAAAAAAAAAAACAAAAAAAAACACTCGCACATTCATATACACACACAAAAATTCAACCATAACCTAAACTAAAATAGTTAAAACAATACCAAAACTAAGGAGCATACTAAACACAAACCAATAAAAAAATACAAAAGAAACAATTAACTGTTCTTTCATACAACTAAACAGAAGTATCAAATACTAAGTAAATACAACCCACTAAAAATGAATATACAGTTAACAGACACAGAAAAACAACTACACAATTAGACGCACAATACAATTAACACAAACATGCACAAACACACACTTTAAACGCACATACACGAACACAAAAACATACACGTGCAGATGGGTGGGTGTGTGCATGCGTGCACATACATGGACGCGCACACAAAAACACACCGACACAAAAGAACCAATTGGTTTAACAATATCACCAACAAGAAACTGTTCTTTCACACAACTAAACACAAGTATCAAACATTAAGTAAAGTTGAAACACAAAGTAAAGTTAAATAATACAACCGACTAATAATAAAAAATGCAGTGAACACGAACATATACACAACCACAAATATACAGACGCATCACACACACACATACCTGTACAAATATACCTACACACACAAAATTCGAAACATAACCTAAATTAAATAGTCAACAATAAAGCAGAGACTAACTAAAAAGTTTAGGAAAGAATAAAAAAAGAAATAATAAAAGAAATGGAGGAAGAGGAAGAGAAATCTGCAATCAGTCAACACGAAAGCGAAAGTAAATAAACACACTCTCACCAATAAAAGTACAGGAGAATCGAGAAATTACAGCGGATTAACTTTGTTCAAACGAGTGGCTATACCGATATAGCCACAAAACTCCAAACTAAACATGAGTTAAGTGAAAAAAAAACTTTTTTTTATATTATGTCATATATATATATATATATATATATATATATATATATATATATAGCAATCTTCTATTGTTGCAGGGGTTCAGTACAATGTTTTACCAAAATTTATTAAATTAATTGTAATTAATATGCATTTGGTTTTTGTAATAAATGTGTATGTGATTTTTGCCTGTGTATTCACTATCGTTATTACTTGCTTTTGGGAGAAATAGTCTGATTTGGTGGTCTATAAGGTGGTTAGGGTAGCCGTTGTTGATTAGTGTTTGTTTAACATTATTAAGTTCTTTGAGGAAGAGTAGTTGAGAGAATGAATTCTGGTGTGCTCTATTTAGAAAGTTTTTTTTTTATTACTGCTATTTGTACCTAAGTGGACATTCGCTTTTGAAGTTAAGGTGACACGAGTTTTTGCTGGTGGGTTTTTTGTATAATGATGTAATGAAAGTGTTATTGCTGTATTCAACGAGGACATCTAAGAATGGAAGTTTGTTTTTTTGGCTAAGTTCATAAGTAAAGTTAAGGACGGAGTTTTTCTCAAATGTGGTCTTAAGTGTATTTATTTCTTTAATGTTATTAGATAAAATAAAAATGCCATCTGCGTAACGAACGTATATTTTCGGTTTACGGACCTGTGTAAATATCGTATTTTCTACGTGGGACATGTAATAGTTGAAAAGAACTATTAATTACAAACAAGACGAACCTTCACTAAGGCATATTATAAAGAAATATACTACTCCAACTGACCCGAATAAAAAAAATCAAACTAATTATCTATTATAAAAAATTTAAGACAGCGAACCTTATCCTCAAAAATAACAACACACCAACTAAGTCAAAATTACAAAGAACGAACATTATCTACTGTTCAAATACCCCTTAAGGAACTGTGTTCCTGATCAAACCGGACTCATAAATAATTACATCGGTTACACAACTACATGCTTATCCAGACGTCTTACGTTACACCTATCTGATCACAGCACCATTAGAACCTATTTAAACACACACAACAATTTAACAGACTCCATTAGAAACATACTAGTAGAAAACACAAATATATTAACTGCATCCACCTGTAAAAAAGATTAAAAATAATGGAAGCTTTAATAATAAAAACAAAAAGCCAACTCTTAACAATATTAACTACGAACAAAGCCACAATGTGCTAATCGTATTCGGAAATTAAAAACATCCCTACCACACACTAAGCTGAAAAATCGAATCATCCTTGATAATGGCTAAAGGTATAGCCGAAAGCGCTCGGAAATATAAAACATTTGGACAGTTCTTACACACCCTTTGTCCAGAAAAGAAAGCTCTTGTTCGAACACAAGAAAAATTAAATAAAAAGCTTAACCGTAGTACCTTGTTTGTCGTTTTTAATGAGACATGCATAAACGAAGGATTACTGCCTAAATATACAACTATATATATATATATATATATATATATATATATATATAGGGTGTGATAGGTAAATGTCGCCATTTTATATTTTTAATTTCGTTCATGCGTGTTGTTTTTTTTTTATTTTGTTTACTGCACACTATATTAAGGTTCAGTTTTGGCACTGTCTTTTAGAAGGACATTATGACATAATTCAATCCGCCAGAAATTTTGGGAACGGCAAGCTGTACTGCTTGGCATTCTCACCGAAATCTCCAATACAAACATTTCAGAGTTTTTTGGTGCCAATCTTAGGACAGTTCAGAGAATTCGGAAAGAGTTGGATGAGTGTAATGTTGATTACGATGGAACAGCAGCTTGGAAAATTCACTCTGGTCATTCTGATAAGAAAAGGACTCCAAGCAGTAGAACTCAGTCATGGCTGTCAAACAATTTCTGCGACCACATCACCCTTTACATCTGAATACCTAACTACCCACCCTTGGTTATTATGTGTGCGGCGCAGTTGAGCGAGAGACCAACAAAACTTCTTGTGATACCAAAGATGAACTGAAGGCAAGAATTATGGCAGCATTCACCAACTTAAACAAGTAGAATGTCCAGAAGTGTTGCAGGTGATTCCGAAGTCGTGTGGCGTCTATGGTTGAAGCCAATGGCGATTTTATTGAATAAATCCACTCTTTAGTATTTCAAGATATTTTTGTGTAATTTTGGTAAATACTGTATATCTATTAAAATGAGATCAGTGTTATTTTCATTTTTGCGTAATTTAGACGACACTTTATCCATCACACCCTGTACGCATATTTGGCAACTAGCTCATCATAGTTACTCTAGATAAGAACAATTTTTTCAACAAAATTTAGTATACATATAATTTAGGATACCATATTCAGTAGAATAATTTCAGCATGTAATTAGGCTCTAACTACAATTGAAGAAATGTGTCTATGCTTATATGTACCGAGATTACTCATGAAAGAGCAATTCTATAAAGACAAACGTGATTTTTTCCCATTATTTGTAGAAGTTTTCAAAATAAAGCGACCACACTAAGGCTTGCAGATTTGACAACTAATCTGACCCATTTTTTAACCTATTGCTTTACATTTAACTTATACGGAACACAATTTATGCAATGATTTAATATTTATCTTCAATATGCTGGCTATCTTCCATGACCTACTGCTTATTTAGATTTATTTAAGAAACAAAATACGGTTACAAATTTGAATATATCAAGAGAGAGTTTTAGTCTGTTTACTTTGAAATCAATAAATACTGAACAATCTCTTCACAGATGGAGTAGAGAGATTTGAAGCAATAGAGATATGTTTCACAGAATACCATAGACGGAAAAGTGTGACAAAATAAATAAATAATAGTTAACATCAGAAAGAGAAAACTGAATATTATGAGATGCGTAATGAGGAAACAGGTTTGGAGAATTTGACACTCGCAGGGCATAATGAAGACAAGAGTGGTAGAGGGAAACTACATGTAAACCTACCTAACGAGCTTGTGTAATGGCAGAACAGAGACTGAGAGGGATAGTAAGGGAACAAACATTGATTAGAGCTACAAAGGATAGGAAATTGTGGTGAGCCATGATTTACCACACCTTGAAGGTATACAGAACATATATGAATTTTGAACTCTAAGAACGGCTTAATTTCAAACCCACTGATGTCAGGGGTCGGAAAACTTATTTTTTGATTTTAACGAAACTTACCCAAATACTGCACTGTTATTTGTGAATTGTGTTATTTGCTGAGTATCATCTATAATTTATTGTAGAGCAATATTTCAGTGTATGCTTATGCACATAATTGGGGCCTGTCTAGTGTCTTAGAAAGCTGACTCCTCCAAGATGATGCTAAAATAGTGTCTTTTAGAGAATCCATGCGAATCAGCGGGTTGCCTAGAGAGATAACATCCTAGCTATCATGTGCAAATCCGCGCTTCACCCAATATCATTGGCTGCCCCATTGTAAAATATTTAAGCATGTGGTCAACTCACGATTTTTCGCGTGGGAAAACTGTATAGCAGGCAGATATATAAAGACTGACCAATGAAGAAAAAGAAAGAGTCTGATACAATGTAAAATCGACGTTCAGAGAAAGCCGAAGGTCCATAAACACACTAGCCCACAGCGATTGATGTAATCTTCCGTATGAAAAATTGTGTTTGAATTAATAATATTCTCAGTTTTAATTTGTAATATACGGCGATGACGTTAGATAAGTATCGACCATTGACCAGCGCTCGTGGATTTCAAATATAAAGTAGGATGTCTCTTCCACTTGGAATATTAGCATAACTCACATTTTATTGTATATTACACTAAACTATCCATTATTTAGTAAGTCTTACTAATTAACCCATAACTGGGGAGAAACGATGTGGATTCATATCTTTCACAAAGTAAGTCCAACTAGAATTGGAACTCAACTGGCCGATAAACAATTCCGAAGCATTATCCATTACACCAGTCGCAAATTACAGCACCTGGTATTCCCTATCGGTCTAGGCACTGATCAGGATCAACGTTGCTTAACTTCGGTGATCACCTGTGTTTCAACGTGATTTGCCCATGAGTTCCACTTGCTTCTTTTCTGGATGTTAATTACTTTTTTCCAAAAACTTTCCACTTAATTCTTCCATTTTGTCCTTTCCTTATTTTTTCTTGCATATTAAATTATTATTAAAGTTGCCGATCTATCTAAATTTATGGTCTTGCATTTGTTTCACTTTCGATTCTTTCCTTCTTCCAGGTGTGTCTGTATCAGTTAGTTGCTTCACATTGGTGGCCATCTCATTGGAGAGGTACTTCGCCGTATGCCGTCCTCTACAATCGCGAACGTGGCAGACGTTGTCGCACGCCTACCTTACCATCGCCATCTGTTGGGTGTTGTCCGGCGTTGTTACCATTCCCATTGGCACGTACACCAAGCTGAAGTCATACCATTCGGTCAACAAATGTCGGGAGGTGTGGACGAGTGACATCGCTCTCAAAGTCTACACAATTTCCTTGAACCATATCCTCCTTCTCTTTCCTATGATTGTTATGTCCATTGCTTACGGACTTATCATGAAAATGCTTTGGAAGGGATTACAGATTGAAACTCAAATAGACAAAGGTAAGAAGTGACAGAGTTTTTTTTAACATTTTTCTCCTCTTCTTTCAATGTAAGCCTTTCAAAATCATCCGTCTAAGTTTAACGAGGATTGCTTTTCTTACTAACGAAAATAACTAATATAAACTGAGCATCTATGCTTGTAAAATCTATAATCAGTTCAACTGGTATTATTTCATAAATTCTTCAGAATTTACTGCCTTTCCGCTGGTGACGTTTCAGGACCTACACGGATGACGACTAATTTTCAGTACATTTATGCTATTTTCTTTTTATCGGTAAATGTTTCTCATGGGGCATCAATAAAACAATGAATATTTTCTTATTACAGTTGAATCGTTAAAGAGAAACCACTTTCTTTTTTTTAACACTTTATTTTCATATGTAATATTTTGCTGACGTAACTAAACCTCATTGAATAAAATCAGTTCGTGTGGCAAAAACAGTAACATGTTTGTAATTCCGAGTACAAATTGTTCGATTCAGTGCTTAATATTTACATGCACGAAACCGTTCCTACATTTCTTTACATTAATTGAAAGATTTTACACTAATGAAAGGCATTTCATAAACATTAGATATTCAAGACACTTGTTAACATTGATATTTTTTTATAAAACTACAGTTTAAGAGCAATCAGCTTATGGGAGTAATGATTTCGTTACATTTAAAGTAACAATATAAAGAAGAGTAATTTGGTTTGGAGAGAGTTTAAAACGATATGACAACGATATTATCTCAAGTCAAGACGTCAAATCTGAGCAAGAAATTTTGATGACCCATCTTAATTATTTACTGTAAGCCCTCATGTAAGGAAAATATCTATTCGTATAGATTCATGTTTCCCATAATAACTTAAACTCTTAGCTGCAGTCACAAGTGGTTCAGTCAAAAAAACCTAACTCATTTGTTACGAACAAGAGACACTTCACAAGCAGGAACTACAGCACCCAAAATCCAACATATGTAACATCTAGGTTAGTGTCCAATTACCATCAATAAGTAAAGTTCGTAATATACGATGGGAGATGGCATGAATTTCCAGGTAGGTTATTAGATAACGTTATATATTTTCAAATAAACTTTATGGGATTCGTAGTCTTTTTTAATGTTGTTTTATATAGCAACAACTAAACAATTCAATCTTCTACTTTCTACTCTCTTATAACTCTAATTCCAATATCGATGGATGAATTTAGGGCATTAAGAAAAGGCCAATGTACACGTGGGACGTCAAAATACCTGCCTCTCTTTTGACCAAACCAAAATTTAAAAACAATTAAAAAAGAATATGGTGCTACTATAGTATGATATCTACCGTCCATTTTCTACTGTAGTATGATATTTACCAACTGATGGAAGTATGAAATATGTTAGAATTAGAGTTAGGCTTAGGGGTTAGGCTTAGGGGTTAGGGTTAAAGGCAGTGAACAGGTTATATATTAAAAATCATTAACATTTTTTATACAAATATTAAAAATAACTAGTGTCTTAATGTTTATAAACTGATTTGATGTCATTAAAAAAAAGCAGAGTAAACAGGTCATCGTTTTGCCTGAGCATTTTCTAGAAATACTGAGTGCATTTTCTAGAAATACTGAGTGCATCATCGTTTACGGTAGGGTCGGAAATGCCTCAGTAGATATCATAATATAGTAGCAGTAAGAATATTGAGGAAAACGATTATTCATTTCTTGGCAGTGAGAATAATCAGTACAAAACTTAATTCAGAGTCTGTCTATATTTCTGAGATGAGGTATTATGTACATTATTTACATTATTCGGACTATTGTTCTCATCTTTGTCGCCATATTTATCACAACGTTTCGGCTGTTGTACGCTCCGGCCTTCTTCAGGTGATTGGAATGTCAAACTGAACCCTTTATTTCGCTCACCGGGGTAGACTGTTCTAGTTCCACGTGCCATGTTTGATGGATGTCAGTTATCTGTTAATTTCCCTCTGAAAGTTCTCCACTGCCTTAACCGGGTATTGAACTCACACTCTTTGGGTCCTGTCACTTGAGGACATCTGGGTATGGCGACAAATATGAGGACAATAGTCCGAATAATGTAAATAACAAAACTTAATTCAATTGTTAAAATTTATTGGAGAGTTTTAGGAATTTCAAGCGTAGAATATTTACGAGCTTTTTCAGTACAGAAAACCTCTCGATATTTAAAATCATCAGTTTCACTCGCATCAAAGGACTCATAAAAAGTTGATTTACTATTCAAAGTGGAACGTGTCGGCTGTAGAATTTCAAAGTGTGTCTCATTGCAGTTAATTCAGGTTTAGAATTAATTAGGAAATTATGAACGATACAAGGGGTTCTGAATGTTTAATCAGGTTACATCATATTAAATTGAGGACATTAGATAAGCATCAAAGTGGGTGGCTATTTGAACTGGATAGATTTTTCGTAACTTGGATACTGCAATCCCTGAGGAAAAAAACACCGAAATCGATATATATATATATATATATACGTCTTTGATTTCTCTAGATTGTACTATTATGTAACTAGACACCATGTTATCTGATGGAAAATGATGCTTGTACGTTATTAGGACAGAATTGGACAAGCAGGCGTATTGGATAGGTAATTATTCCAAAATGAAAAACGCTTTATTCTGTCAGAAACAAATAAATAATTAACCTGCACATTATCAAGTTAATATAAGTCATATACTCAATAATAAGAGTTTTTGACTGAATATTCGTGAAAACTTTCTTACTGAGCGAAATATCTGATAAGCGTAGATGCATAGATTAGCTTTCTTCATTTTGAATCGCACAATAATCGTACTTGGGTCATTTCTGGAGTTAACAAAAGTAATTGTTGCAGTAAATCAACTCTGTTACAAAACAATATTGACGAATCACCTTGTGAGAAATAGCTTATACAACGAGCACGCTAACTACTGCTCTGTAGGAAATAATACCGTACGCAGGATGTCCTTTCGGACAAACGAACAGACACACTCTGACTAAGAATAGACACGAATTTAAAAAATGTAGAGACTCTAATAGCAACATCTCTGTCTTTAAAGTATAATAGTTACTCACAAATCAGCAACACACGTATATATATATATATATATATATATATATATATATATATATATATACGTATCCAGATATACACTCCTACTAAATACTAACAATTCCTGTGAAGTACGACTTCACGCGCATACATACAAGTAATATAATATCCCTCCACACACACACACACATATATATATATATATATATATATATATATATATATATATATATATACTGCATGTGCATCAAAAGTCATATGCTCACAGGTTAACGATTTATAAGATACACGATCACCCACGTGCAAAATAGGCACAAACCTAAACTATATTCTCCAACTCAGTCTCACTTTATTTCGTTCACGCTTCTATTCAGGTGAGACATTACACCACCAACGACCACTTTATCAACATGAACCTTTTGGGTATATTTTGACATTGATTGACATGATTGATTGATTTGTTATTGATCTCTGCTTATCCGATAGTTATTTCAGAATTGTGAACGTTTACGTCTATGCGCTGATTGGCTTAATGTCATCTGATGAACAATGACGTCATCAGATCGTTACACAAGGAAATTTGAACACGCTGCAAAATCGGGGGATCGTCTGGATTCATAAAATGAAATATCCTTCCTCATTGATTCACTGACATTCGCTTTTTTTTGTTGTTTCTTTGGCTATCTTTTTTTGCTTGTTTGTTTTTTGTTTTTCTGTTGCTAGTGTTCTTCTCTCTCTTATTTCCTACCAACTCCACCACTTTCTCCTCCTTTTCTTCTTCTTCCAAATATTAGCATTCATCAATTCGTTAGTTCTTTTCTTGAAAATCATATTTACCGTCTTTTTTCTGTATTTACTTTCTCCATTAAAAATATTTTGCTTCATCATTACTATTATCAAGATAATTATTATCATCATTAACAATAATTAACACCTTTTTTCATTACCATCTAATTATTATTATGATTGTTGTTGGTGAACTATTTTACAAGTAGTAGCACTGTTAACGATTATAGTTAGAAGTTTACTTTTACGCCATGTCAGGACTTAGGTGGTCATGGTTCTCCACACATTCATTTCTTTAAGATATGTGGCTTCTTGGAAAATATAGTGGAGTGGCGCCTTCTTCAAGATTTTCAATTCAAAGGTTTTCGCCTAGACCGGCTTCCAGCTAGGGCTAAATAGTCTAATCTACTTTAATATTTAATCCATTGTTGATGATGAAAAGGGATGGGTTCATCCCTTCCCTTATGAAGTAAACGTAACAGAAACAATTCCAATTTCCATGCTAACAGATATGCTACCTACACATCTTTTGTTTGTAACTACGAGCGTGAAAGGGCAAAGATTAGAATATTCATGCAAATAATAATAATATACATAAAATTTGTCTTAAAGAATAAAAACGTGAAATTCTAATCTTTTAAACAGATCAACCTTGTAGAGCGGATTTAGTTATCGAAAAGCTGTATAAATATCGTTATATTGTATGACAGAGCTTACCAACCTGGATGACATCACCCACCTGTGGGCGATTTTAACTGTTGGGTGGGTGATGAGCAACTGAACAGAAAATGGTGGGTTATTGGAAACTATGGTGGGTAGTTGGAAACTTTCGTGAGTAATACAGATTTTTGAATATTTAAAACGTATTTCAACAAATGCCACCCGAAAAAATAGTCCAAGGAGATATGAAAAGAACCTTTATAAAAAGGAGGTTAAATTAGAGTAACCGGGCCAGTTCCTAGATAGGACATAAATATACCCGAAACAAGGAATATTCTGATATTTTCTCTAGATTTGAGAAAGGTCATTAATATTCAAATCGTTCTTCAGTATTAGATATGATAAAAAATATTCGCTGAATTTTTATTAATTGCTAGTAATGTATATTCTTTTTAATTTTATAATTATGAATAAAAATTGTTTACTTTTTGTCAACACTTGCAACGCTAACCCACCTTGACCATAATACCAAATATAGTTTTTAATGGAAAGGTTTGCTTTTCGTTTGGCCTTTATTATGATAACAGCAGCCACTTAAGTCAGCGTTATTTGTAATCCACTTTTAGTATTTTTAACTTCATCATAAAAATAATTTATGAACCATTAACAAACTGTTATCAAATAATTTTAGTATGCATTTGAATATTTACTCGATGGAAATGTTTTCCATGTAAAAGTGGGCGATGACGTCAAGATGGTTGGGAACCCTTGTTGTAAGAGATTTGAAAAAGTTGTAGAACAGGAAGGATGATAGTTGTTCTGGGGAGGAGGCTGTTGATTATCCTAAAGAGCTTAGCAAATCAACTGGAAGATTTGGAAATCCAAAGAAGTATCATAACAATGTAGACGACAGTATTACAGAAAAACTGAATAGGAAAAAGAGAACTGCGGTATTGAGGAGATTTTTTGTCACCAGTTACGACACACGAAAAAAAAAAAACATTAATGAGGTCAGATATAATAATAAATAGCGGAAGTTATCAATTAATATACCTTATACAAACCAATTTATTATTATTTTTATCTATGGATATTATCCGCGCGACCACTGTGGAGTAATAGATGTGTATATATATATATATATATATATATATATATATATATATATATATATATATATATATATATATATATATGTGTGTGTGTGTGTGTGTGTGTGTGTGTGTGTGTGTGTGTGTGTGTGTGTGTGTGTGTTTTAAGCAGCATATTTTATTTCAAACATGTTTGTTTAGATAATTTAGACGTATTATGTCTACTTATTTTAGTTTTAATAGTTTTAAGTCCACAAATTAATTTCTTGGTGGCTGTAAAAAATTTCCAAAATTTTCTTTCAAATAATTTTTATTTTCCAAAGTACTTTGAATCTCATCTGAGACCATCTTCAGAGGTTGCATATCTATGGATGTGCTATGCGTTAACACCGTAAGTTCAAAATAGTTTTTACCGCTATGCAAGGGAGGTGACTTATGTCATTTTTGAATGATTTATTAAAATTCTTTAAAGATTTTTTAATTCTTGTATTTTTAATTTAGTACTGAGCAGTGATGTCTTTTCGACTAAAATCTGTCTAGACTGTGAAATTGGACATGTTCTGAGATTGAATTATGGTCGTTCATGTGAAAGGTATGCCTTCTCGTCATCGTCTTTTTTGCAAAACCAACATACGTATTAACATCTTTATCAGAGATACAATCTCCCAAAGGACATTTAAATTGATATACGATGTTGGTCTTTTGTAAGACGCTAGTTGATGGAGAATAGTTTATTATGGATGACTATGTTGGTTGTATTAAATTTATTATAGTATATAATTAATTTTATGTTTTTACTTCGATCAATGGGGTATATATTAATGTTTATGAGTCTTTTTAGATTTTTTTCCTTCTGCTTATAGTCAGAATGCATTTGATTACTGTATAGTTGTTTGATATGTTTAGAGTTGAAGACGTAGTATATTCATTTTTTTATGTTATTATTCCCAATAGCTCGTCTAATTTTTTCATCAACGATGTACTTATGAAAGTCATTATTAATGATATTTTGTTTAATATTTCTAAATTCAGAATAAAAAATCTTTCTTGTTGAAGAGTTTGCTTTTGCACGGTTTATTAAGTTATAGTAGCTATTTTGTAATAGAATATTCACTTTAATAATGTGCACATGTTTTTGTTAATTGATTTTTATATGAGGAGGTAGTAAATGTATTATTATTAGTAGTATTATTATTAGTGTCTATCGATACATTAAGAAACGGGATTTTATTTTGTAGTTGTTAAGTTCATATGTGAAATCAAGTACGGATTTTTTAGTATAGCAACAAAGTGTTACATAAAAAAAACTAAAAATACGACAATTAAATAATAAAAAATGAATATTTTTTTTTTAAATCACATACGTTACTTCCCTTGCATAGAAGTAAAAAAAAATGATTTGAATTTACGGGGTTTAGCGAATAACACATCCATGAAGATGGTCTGAAAAAACAAACAAACAATACACAAGAATAGAGGCAGGTCTGACGAGATACAAGAGGAGATAAAAAGATATGAGCAAAAACCTCATCCATTCCCCTTTTCTCTGACCAATAGTTATTGTTTTGTTACAACTTAAGCAAAGGAACATTCTGCCGCCAGTCCACATACAAAAGACAATGGTTAAAATACACAACATGAGAAAAACTTAATTACTTTAAATAATATGTAGAAATAACCATTCTTCTCCTGATGAAGGTCACAAGACCTGAAAATCGTGTAGCAAAAAAAATATAGAAAATAAAAGTATAATATAGAAAAAAAATCGTCCTTATAACCAAAACCTTTGCGGCGGCTTCTCTATTTAATATTTAATATATATATATATATATATATATATATATATATATATATATATATATATATATACAATAAATATAGAAAACTAGACTCGTTTTTGAAAAACCCTCGAATTTTTGATTTGCTAATCAAATCAATCTCGAGGGAAAAAAAGGTTTTAAAAAAAAAAGAGCAACAAACATGAACTTCTGCCGACAAAAAAATCGCACAGATGCAGGTCTGAAGCCCAAAGAAAAAACCCGATACGAGTAACAACTAACTAACAAAAGAGCTCAATACAACCGTAGAGTAGACCTAGATACACCTAGTGAGCTAGACAAACCTACCTAGGTTTTCACCTAAACGGATCGTCAGGGAAAGTTTGGCCAAACTTTCCCTGACGATCCGTTTAAATGAAACCTAGGTAGGTTTGTCTGGCTCACTAGGTGTATATATATATATATATATATATATATATATAAAATATTATAGTTCAAAAGTGTGAAGCCACCCGCCAGAATTAGCATGGGATGAAATGAAAACAGCTCTTAAAGTCATTGAAAAAGAATGGAATCTGTTATCAAAGTTATACTTTAAGAAAAAACTTTTGCTGCAGTAATCGAGGCTAAAGCTACATATTTTGACGAGAGCGAAATTTACTCATAAAATCTTTTTTTTTTTCTCATATTAAAACTTCTAATAAAAAATACCGTCTCACTTTTTAACCATTTATAATATAATTCTGTTATTTACAGTACAAAACAACTAAATTTTAGTCCAATTTAAAAAATTACCACGGGTTTCTTTAATCTTTTGAACTGCAGTTTATATGTAAATTGAACACTAAGGTCAACACCGAGCGGCGACAGTTCGTTTCATCGGTCTATGTCTACATATGCATCTACATATGCTCTTTCCATGATATTGAGCACTTTTGCCCATAACTATAGCATATATATATATGTGTGTGTGTATTTTTGAGATGAGGTATTATGTACACTATTTACATTATTCGGAGTATTGTCCTCATCTTTGTCACCATATTTATTACAACATTTCGGCCGTTGTACGCTCCGGCCTTCTTCAGGTTTATAATACCGAGAAATTAATACACAGATGTCCTCAAGGATATATGGCACAGTGGTTAAATGCGTTAGTTAGATCCAGTAACAGGACCCAATTCAATACCTGGTTAAGGCGGTGGAGAACTTGGAGAGGAGAATTGACAGGAGATAACTGATAACTGACATCCATTAAACATGGCACGTGGAACTAGAACAGTCTACCCCGAGCGAAATAAAGGGTTCAGTTCGACATTCCAACCACCTGAAGAAGGCTGGAGCGTACAACAGCCGAAACGTTGTAATAAATATGGCGACAAAGATGAGAACAATAGTCCGAATAATGTATATATATATATATATATATATATATATATATATATATCATCATCATCATCATCAGTAGTATTAGTAGTAGTAAATGTATAAATATGTATGTTTTTTTCTGATCACATTTATTATAGTCTAATATTCTAGTTTGTTCATGACATCATTAATTATTTATTTATGATATATATATATATATATATATATATATATATATATATATATATTTAAAACATAAACTTAAATAATTCCTGATATCATGAAAAAACTAGAATATTAGACTATATAGTATATAGCAAATGTGATCAGAAAAAGAAATACATATTTATACATTTACTCTTACTAATACTACTGATGATGATGATGATGATGATGATGATGATAGCAGCAGCAGCGATAGTAGACCTTTACGAAAAAGAACACTTAATGAACGTTGTAATAAATGATGAGTTGTTATTGTCGTTAATATCCGGGGAGTTGAAACGACAGTTCAAGAACAAAGCCAAGGTGCGAAACTATAAATGTTTCAAGCCCAGTCCAGTTTTGAAATGATTCAAAATGTTGGCGGCTACTTGAAATATTAAAAACAACCCGGCAATTTCTATTAAACTGTCCATTTATTTTCGATGCATTTTTTATGAAAATATCCAAACCAAATTTTGAATAGTTTCAAGTGGAACAATTTGAACTACAAAAGCCTGGGGAAAAATATATTTTCAAAAATGCCAAATTTATTCAGCAACGCGCTTATTAATAAAAAAAAAGTGATGTCACTTTTCAAAAGGATCTGAAATATTTTATTTCTGCCCAAATCAGAAGAAATTCCCTGCCTATAATTTAAAAATAGACAATTATATAATTAATATATATTTTAATATGCAGATGGTAATTACTATTTTTAATATTTCTAATAATTATTCATGTTATATATGTTCGTCGAAAATCAACCATTTTCTTTCATTTTCATAAAATTTGTAACAATAAATTCATGTTGAGAAAAATATTCATCTTCTGCCTTGTTGAGTTTAACACTTTTTAATTAACTGGGTGTCATAATAGCAAGATTTCTCACTAGAAAAATGCCATTTGTGCTCTGCCATAGACTCATAAATAGCAGTCTTATCTCGCATGCCATTGTAATGGACTCTCGACATACAATCTCTAACTTCTTAGCAGTTTACATTATACTTTTTTTATTATTTAACAGCACAAATGCTGTGATTTTTTGTTTGTTTGTTTTTGTGTTTGTTTGTTTTTTTGTTGTTGTTTTTTTGGGGTTTTTTTTTGTTTTTTTCATAACATTATCATTAACCGATCTGGGGACTGTTAGGCAACTTTAGCATTTATGTAAAGTATGTTTGGGAGGTGCCAAACATATTGCATAGAGGTAAGAGATTAGGAAAGTCGGCACATACGAATAGCAAGCAAGCCTGGCATATTATTTAACTCATAGATGGACGAAGATAGACTAATATCTTTTCCAAAAATTTCATTTTAGTTCGAAGTTAACCAAAAATTTAAATATTATTAAAGGTAAATTAAATTATCATAAGGTAAATATTATGTCTATCAATCCAGCAATGTATATGTCTATCAATCCAGCAATGTCTCTATGTTATTGCATCTACGTGAAAGCAAAAGCTTCGTCATAATATGTTAATATTATGACTAGTTTTAATTTTAGTAGTAATATTAGACATTAAGTCCTTGATTTTTTAAACAAGTGTCACTGAATCTGGTCGAGAAGAATGTTTTTTTTTTGTTTGTTTTTATTCTCAGCGTCTTTTTAGCATAAGTGTAAGCAACAAAGTGAAGCAAATTTGATGAGTTTTGAACAGAATAAAAAATGGCGGAGCTATTTGTAGACTGAATGAAAAGCAAGTGAGCACGTCACTATAATGATTCCCAGAAAGAAAGCATCAGTAGAACTGCTACTTGAAGTTAGTACGTTTTACTTTATATAAAGTAAGCCGAATATATATCGTAATTTACTTGTGTTAAAATAGTTGTTTTCGTTATATCTTTTAGCATGAATATTATTTTATTCCCTATGATTTTCATTTAGTTTTCTTTTCTGTAATGTTTCTTTTTATTTGTTTACGCATTTCTCATTCTTCATTTTCTCTATTTTCTTTTACTTTTAGTTTTTGATTCTGAATTTCTTCTTTATTTGTTCTTCACCTCTTTTTTATTTTTTATATTTCTTTTTGTGTTTCTGTCCTTTTTACCTTCGTTTTCTTTTCTCTTGATACTTATATCATACATCCCTTAATCTTTCTTCTTTCTTTTAATATTTCTTCTTTTCTTTTCTTCTTTTTTCATATTTCATGCTTTAACGTTTCTTTCGATGTTTTCTTTCTGTCTATTCTTTTTCTTAACATGTTTGTTATTTTTTTTTCTTTTCTTTGTTCCTTTTGTAAAGAATTCCTTTCTTTATTTTTCTATTTATCTTTCACTTCCTTTTCTACACTACTAAATCACATCTTTCGTTTCTGTTATTTTTATCCGTTCCTAAAATTCCTTTCTCTTCAACTTTTTGGTCTTGCTTCTTCTCGTTCATTTAACTAACTTCCACTTTTTTTCCCCTTTCTATTAACAAACGAACTTCATTTCATTTCCTTTGTCTCTCGTTCCCTTCATTCTTCTTTCTTTCAACTTCCTTCTCAAATTCCACACTCGTTATTCCACTCCTTGTATTTATTCATCAAGTCTTTACATTTCAAACCTTTTCTTCCCTCATTAGACTTCCTAGTTTTTTCGTTTTTTGTCTCAGGTAGGACGGTGCATGTGTAGACACATCAATCTGCTACACTGTTCGCCTCAACAACAGTTTTGTTATCAAGTATTCATTAACAAAGCAATTCAATAAATGAAATAATGTGACAACAGAACAACTTAAATTGTTTATTGGGAATTTTGTCTCAGTGAGAAAACAAACGTTACACAGATGCTCTCTGAATGCTGTAAAACTACTGTTACTTGTTACTATATATATATATATATATATATATATATATATATATATATATATATATATATATATATATATATCTCTCTCTCTCTCTCTATATATATATATATATATATATATATATATATATATATATATATATATATATATATATATATATAGAGAGAGAGAGAGAGAGCGAGCGATAATGAAAATATTGTGCATGTATATGCACGCACGCATATATGGATCGCTCCGGAAATAATGCGTTTACAATTTTATTATGCTTACCCACGACGTCAAAGGCACATGGTGTTGATATAAGAGTCGATAACTTCCTGTCATTAATACATAATTTTCAATGCCTTGTATATATATATATATATATATATATATATATATATATATATATATATATATATATATATTGTGTATTTAGGCAGCAATCCTTCTTTTAGACAACTAACAAAGTACTGCGATTAAGCTTCTTATTTAATTTTTTTTTGTGTTCTTCCAAGTGTTTTCTTTTCTGGACACAAAGTGTGTAAAAACTGTCGAAATGTTCTACATTTCCGAGCGCTTTATTGACCATCAGATTAGACAATTTCTTTCCAAAGTAAATAATAACGATACTGAACACAAAGACAAAAACAATAACAAAAACATCTTCTACAAAATCCAAATGCACGTCAACTATAAGCACGATTAATCTTCACTTAGAAATATCATAATTAAATACTCTACCCCAGTTTACCTGAACAAAAAATTAATTATCTATTACAAAAATCGAATTTCCTTGTCTGAACATTAATAATAATGGAGAAATTATAATCTTTGATCGGAGAATGGTAATGGTTACTAGAAATAATGTTTCTGCCTAACAGAAAAGCAGTAAAGCGATACTTTATCTACGAGGAAGAGAAAAACTACATTAAGAACTTCCTCTGGATTCAATAATTACAATAACCAAATTTAATCTTACTACACGAAAAGATTTGGCTGTGTATAACCAACAAATAAACAAACTGAAACTATATTTTTATACATACGTACATACATACGTGTATATATATATATGTGTGTGTGTGTGTGTGAACGTTGCTAAATGCAATCGCCAACCCTGACGATTGCATTTAGCATGAAACAGACTGTTGCCTCTAGTTGTTGACTTCAATGTCCACTTATATATTTATATACGCTCTATCTCTGATATTGAGCACTTAAATATAGTATACCTTAAAAACTATATTTTATCATATATATATATATATATATATATATATATATATATATATATATATATATATATATACACACACAGACACACACACAGAGTGTGTGGTGTGTGAAGATGTTTATATTTAATAAAAATAACGAAGGGTTATATACTATGAGGGTTTTATAAGAACCCCATGTACTGTAGATGCAACAGCAGAAGGTGTGTCAAGATAGCCTGACTGAGCCACTGTCGCTTTAGGTTGTTTTTAAATTAAGACTTCCTCTTACAGAATTTTTGCCCTACTAAGCCTAAAGAGCTTAGTCTGACATTTTCATTTTCATTCATCTAGATTCACTGCTTCAACCCATAGCTGGCGGAAGGTAGATTCATGTCTTTTCTTTCTTGAACTTGAACTATTTTGTGTAATAGTTATATATATATATATATGAATATATATTATATTTCGGAGAGAACTTGAACTATTTTGACTCAGTAATAGTTATATATATATATATATATATATATATATATATATAATACAGTAGATAAGTTTTTTTTCCTTTCAAAAGTATAGAAAAGAGAGAGAGATTTGTCTCATGGAATAGAAAATAGTTCGTGAATTTTGAATCATAGAAATCTACGAAAATACGGTTTGTATGTCATTTTATATTAATATTAAGAAAACCTGAGGAACCTTTCGGGAATTCTGTATATATATATATATATATATATATATATATATATATATATATATATATAAATAGGGATTCAGAAATGTAAATTCCATCTGATGATCGACCAGTTGAAGTTATCCTGTTAAACACTGAGAACATTGAAAATCTGTCTATCCAAAAAATTTTCAATACAAAAAGAATTCGTAAATAAAGTCTGTTAAAATTGAATGTAGTGAAGCGACTAAATATTAAATTTTCACATAGAATAAAAGGTAATATTGATGAATAAAGTTGTTTATAGCTTGATGGATGTTTATGAAAAAAATTACAAAAGTATTTACGTACCACTACGGAATTCTACGAAGGTTCATTGAGGGTTTTCCAGTATTAATATAACATGCTTAAAAACCCGTATTTTCGTAGATTTCTATGTTCCTCAATAAAAAAAAATCAAATTTTATTCAAAACCTGTTCTTTTTATTAATTAATTAATGAAACAATAACTTCATCACTGATATTTACAATATAAATAAACGTGGTTATGTTTACAAACATCTATTCGTACTACTACCTACTTTATCTCTTTCTCGGTCTCTCTCTCTCTCAAGACAAAATTTCAAACACCTATCTTTCGACTTAATTTCATTGGCTAAGCAAAAAAGCGAGATTTCTCTATTACTTGTTATTAACAATATTTCCAACATTATAGCCGATATTATGGATGTCAATAGATCTGACGGTGGCCATCCGTTTCGTTTATTATTCCCAGATATATTTATGAACTTTGGTTATCGAAACTGAATCAATGAGATCAGCCTAAGTATGTTTGAAAATGGAAAAACTCTCCGCCCCTGATATATATATATATATATATATAATATATATATATATAATATAAATTACTTTTAATTTTCAATATTTCCATTTTATTGAATCTACATGAAAGAAAACTTTTTATACACTTACTTTTAATTTTCTTTTTGCAAAATAAACTTTATCTTACTTGAGGCACTTGAGGTGCACAAAAATCAAAAGAAACGAAATTCATAAATAGCAATTAATTTTTACAAAAAAAAAAAACGAAGCAAACAATCATTTTTCTCCAGACACGAAGAACATACAATTAATTTTACGCTTTTATTAGGGCGTCACTCATCTCACCATCACCTTCTCGCCCCAAACACACACAGCGGCACCACCTGACACATATGCGCAGACTAAGACCAGAAGTGAGTGTGGAAGCAATTCTTTTTCTTTATAATGGCGAACAATCAATAAAAACAAAATATTTAGGGCGACAATTCAACCTTTAACGATGTAATTGTCTAAACAGACTTCAGTTTCAAATGTTAGCTCTTGCCGTGTTTTGTTCAAGTCAGGTGCTAAGTTGTGCATTCACAGTAGACTACATCCGGGCTTTTCTTTTGAACATTTCTTCTTTTTTTTCTCATTGTGCATCACACTGCATAATTATTCCTTTTATTATTTTTAGTCCTTTTTGCTTAAATCATCTTTTTATGTCTTTCTTTGGAGTTTATCTTTCTTTTCCTTTATTTCTTCTCTTCCAATGTTCATTATTTTTTTTTTTTTACATACATTCTTTATTCTTTTATTTATTGTCTTCCGTTCATTTTTCATCATTTTTATTATTTTTACATTCTATTCCTTTTCAATGACCTTCCTCCTGTCTTTCCAATGTACTGAATTTTCTTCTCATTTTATCCTACTATTTTCTTTTATTCTTATATTCCTTAACTTTATGTTTACGACCTTCCCATCTTCCGTTTTATTTACTTGCGTTCTTTGTTCGTCCTGTCTTTGTTTCGTTCTTCTCTCTTTCCCATCTTTTCTTTCTTTTTACTTTGTATATTTTGATTTAGTTGATCTTTCATTCTTATTTCTATCTTTTTATTTTCAGATTCTTTTAATCCTTCACTTTTGTTTTCCTTCTCACTTTATTTTCCTTCCTTCCCTCTTTCTTTGTATCATTGCCGTTCCTTTCTTCCATCTGTTACTTCTCCAATAGAAAAATGTATACCTGATATATTGATCTCACACAAGTATATAACCACATCAATAAAGACTTCCTTTTCTCATCTATTAAAAATCATTTTCCAAGCTCTGACTTCACTGAATGTCTAGATATCATAGAAGAACTATATCTCTCTTCAAAATCATACATGTCTGGCATGGAATTCAGCGCGGAAACATTTCAAACCTCAGCAGGAGTTCGATAAAGAGGGAATGAGGACCCCAATTTATTTAATCTCTTTCTATGTCCTGTGTGTGTACAAACACCCATGTAAAGGGATGGGCACTGATCATATAAGCATTCCATATTAATAGAATACAGGGATCCTGCTTTCCCTCCCGAGGCCAATGAGTGAGGATATGCTGACGTCATAGGTATTCATAGCTTTAATATGAATTATCTTGAACAGGTTATCAATATCTTTTATCAAGTTTTCTAAGAAATAGGACAAGATAAATCTTTCCAAAACAGAAAAAAAATGATCTGGAAATTAATTCAGTGATGACACGTACTCTGAATCCATCAGAAAAATCCAATTTGTGAAGTTGCTATAAAAAAAAAAACTTCAAATACTTCGTGACATGCATCAATTATAACATATTCCATGTAAGAAATAAGGATATTGAACATAGAATCGGTTGCGGTAGATGTAGTTTGAACTGTAAAATTATGAGACCTTGCCTTAGTGTATGGATCAATTAAAACAAAATTTGCATTGGAGATAAGTAAATTAAACATAGAATAAGCCGCACTAGAAGTAGTTTCGCACTACACAGTAAACTGATACAAAACCAAAACATTGACCTGAAAATTCGACTCATTTTTTAACTAACCTCTCCAGATCGAAACTTTAATATCGATGTCATGCACGGCACCAAATCCATTTAAATATTTCGGAATAGATATGGCCCTATGCATGACATCCATAAGTGAAGATTTTATAAATTTCAACCGACAATAGTACAAGCTACTCGATCAATGAATGTCGAGTGTTTCTTTATAAAGAAACAGCTAATATTGCCATTATTTCTTTATTCATTTACTTACTTTTAATAAATGTATTTATTTTTCTCAAAAGTTTATTCATCTCGCGATTTTACCTGACATTTACGTGTTCTTTTTCGAATTAATGCATCTCACTTTTAGTACATATTTCTTTACTAATCTTTCTAGTCTCTCTTCACTGGAGGTTTCTCTTCCAGAAAGTTTTCTTTTTTATATTCATTCTTCCTTCATTCCTTACTTCTTCCTGTTATCTTTTTTGTCTTTCTTTTTCCGTCTCTCTTCTTTCTACCGACAAATTTTTGCATTTCTCGCTTTCTTTAATTATTTAATTAATTTTTCATTTTTTATGTTTCACTATTTTTACATCTTCTTTTCAATTATCTCCCTTGTTTGATCATTTTTTTCTCTCTGTGTTTTATCTTTTTTGTTATTACGGAACACTTAATTATAAACTTACACACACACACACACACACACACACACACACACACACACACATACATATATATACATACATATATATATATATATATATATATATATATATATATATATATATATATATATATATGATGGACTCTCCTGTCGTTTTCGACGTATGAGTGTCTTTCAGTTCAGTTTTTAATCCTGTACCTGTCCCCGTCGCCTAAACTCGGTCGCCGGTGGATTTGTTGCTCAGGTGGAATAGCAAAGAAAGAACACAGAATTGAACTGCAGACTATCTACACAAAAGATTTGTTTAGAATGGTGAAGGCTTGTGTAGAACCAGCCACACTTATTGGAAGTGCTGATAACAAGGAGTTGGTGCAAATATTTCCCACGAACACAATGAACAATTTTATTATTAAAAAAAAAAAAATTATCATTTTATTATCACGAAGTTATACCTCTCCGGCACTACCAGTGCAGTGAAGAGTGCAGCGCCTTTCGATGGTAATTTTACGTGATTTAGCCCGCCTGCTGAAGCGGTTTACAGGGTTTCTTGCAACATACAATGCTTTCTATAAGCATTGTAATGTCACAGAGTGACAAGCGGAAACGTTAGAAAGAAACGAAACGACAAAGTGAAAGAAAGTGTCCTTCTAAGGTAAAAATAATATGGATTGCAATACAGTAATAAGAAGACGAAATGAATTAGACGACGACAAAATTAGACGAGAAAAAGTGTAAATGCTAGTAGTGAATACAAAAAGAAAAGAAAGTTTAGTATATAATTCTTTATTTTACTTATCTTGAAAGGAAAACAAAACTAAAGGAAAATAAACAATATTTCGCGCTTACTCAGCGGAATGTTTTTAACCAATATCCTGTATTCTGCATTAGACTGTTTTTCAACAATAAGTCACGTAAGAAATGTTATTGTTAAATGACTGTCCCTTACAACTAGGCCTTGAAACACACGAAAAGTATTTTCGATATATCAAAGTAAGATTTTATTTAATCTAAGGAAAATTGTCTTTAGAGTTATTTTGTCCTGTATAGTAAAATAATTAGCAATGCATATATACATAACACAAATAATAGCCCAATTCTGCCAGTCACTTTCTTTCTTAACTTTCGATAATACATCATATATATATATATATATGAATAAAAACAGACCACTTTAAGGTTCCATGTAATAAATTATTTCATCACAGCCCTTTTAAAGGGCTCTGGATCATCAGACTTTACTTCCAAAGGTTATATATATATAAAATTTTTATAGAAAAAGTTCCAACAAAACTGGTCATCTAGTTACATTTTGTGAACTGGGTTTTACTCATAACTTTTTCACACCTATCTCCTAGTTAATTAGATAGATATATAGATAGTGTTTTCCATCCATTTGTAGATCTCGCTAAGTAGGTTATACGTTGTTTTTCTCTGGGCCTCTTGCTTTCAATCTGTCCAATACATCTTTCCTCATTATGTGACCGACAAATATCACCTATCTCTTTCTGTTGTAAACTATAAATGTTCTTTTTGTTTCCATTTTCTCTAAAATTTCGTTGTTGCCACATTTATGTGGCTTTTTTTCATCTGTGAGGAGATTGTCCAGTATTCACTACCATAAAGGAAAACTGATATTACGTAACATTTCAATACTCTTTTCTTTGTTTTAAACGAAATTGTTCTGTCTTTTAATGCTTTGCTTAGCATTTGGAGGACAACTTTCGCTATACCAACGCGCCTCTGTTAAAACACTTTATAGATATCGAAGGTAATGCCCTAACCGGAAAAATAGTCTTTTAGTCATTTGAACTATACGTGTGTGCCGTAAAGGCAAAATATGACATTCTCCGAATTTTTTCACGGGAAAAATGGTTAGAGAAAGGACGCGAAATATATTTGCAAAATTATTCAATATTATTGTTCTCCGCTGAGTACCCGGTGCATGTCACATAATGATTTTCACATAGGATTATTCGGAGCTTGATTTGGCTGCTTAGTGTATGGATTGGTTTGGTTTGGTTTATTTTGTTTTACGGGATATCAGTCTCAGTGGTTTATTTAATGCCAACAAGCTTTTCCAGGATAGGTTCGTATGAATAGAATATGTATATTTTTTTCAAAAACTCTGGCAATATTTTTTAAATGTACTGCTGGTAATATTTTTCAAAAGTGTATTGCTGGTATTTTTATTATAAAAATCTATTTCTCTACTTTCATAGTGTTTTGACCCCAATTTGGGGGTTCACAATTTGCCTATAGCAGGGACCCTAACACGTGCTACCAGCCCGGGTCATGGTGGACCTGAGAACAACAGAAATTAAGTGGTGGTTCCACGCTCCTCAAAACCTCCCGCTGCCGGATGTAGTATACCCAGGACGACGTAGTGTATGGAATAAGTGTGTACATCTAATAGGAAAAATTCTAGTGAGTTGAATGTTTGGTGGATGTCTCATTGCTGTGTTCTTGTGCCAGCCTAAGTAATATATAAATAACTTAACAGCCATTTTCATGTCTCCTTATCTAATAATCTTCATTAATCGGTTTATTACTTCGTTATATAAACCCACATACTTTATCCCTGACAAACATGAGAAAAATGAACATCACTTTAGAATTCTTGGGGGACATAAAAGTGAATGATTAGTCGATTGTTTTTTGAACTCAATGACGTCAATCATTATTTAAGAATTAAAGACTTTCTATTGAATTAACATGACATTTATTCTAACTGTTTTGCTTATCAATAATTGTGTAGAAGCAGCGACGACAGATGCATCAAATGTTGACTGATTCAAGGTTTCTCGTGAATATTAACGAGTGAGTTTACAAATTACAAGGCGGGGGGATTTATATCTATTTCACTGTTTTCCTTTCCAAGTTCAAAATGTTTCATTTTACATCAAGCAGTCGAATAATTTTTATTTAGAAATCATTTATTTTATTTTTGTTTCTTTATCTTAAAATATTTTCTCGCTGTTATTGTTGTTACTTTTGTTTTCTTGAAATGTTAATGATTAATTTTAAATTCTTTATTGCTAGAACCTGAACTTGAAGAAACATCCCCGGCTATTTGTTTAACAGATGCATCCCCAGGTAACCTATTAAAGAGAAAACAAATAAAATAAAAGGTTGTAGATTGATTTGAGATGCATGACGGAAAATATAGAGGATAAAAAAGAAGAAAAAAAAATAGAAAAATCACAAATTCAATAGAAGTATCACCGGATAGAAACTTTAGATTTGCAACCTATCACCGACCTGATCTCCGGTCATCATATTTGTATTCGCATTTGCAAGATATTTAGATTTCTAGTAATATTCCGACTGACAAATCTGCAGCATGATTGCTTCTCCCCTTATTTGTTCACGCCATTGCTTTAGCAGCATTAATTCCTTACACGCACACACACGCACACTCACGCACACACAGACAAACACACACACACATATAAATATATATATTACTCTCTCTCTCTCTCTCTCTCTATATATATATATATATATATATACAGTGCTGTTCCATAAAAGTGACTCACCTGATTTTTTTTACTAAATGTTCTCTTCTCCGATGAGACGAAAGTTGAGCTAAATTCAAAGGATAAGCGATCTAAAATCCGAAGAAGAAGCTTTGAAAGTTCTTTGAATTTATGAGGTTGTTACTATTCAGGTGTTCGACGACATTCTTGTTGATTAAGACCTCCAAAACCTTACTGATGATACTGAGGAGACTAATGTCTCTATACTGGGAGGGGGAGGATCGGTTACCTGCGTTCTTGAAGATCGTGCATACCCTTGCCACCTTCCACATGCTTGGGAAAGATTTCTCCTTCAAGCAGTGGTTAAATAACTTTGTTCGAATCCCGGATAATTCTGGGCTGATACTCTTAAGGACGACCATTGGAATTTTGTCTGGGCCAGTGGCTTTTTGGGGGTTGAGGTTTTTGATAACTCTAGAAACTTCTCTTGCTGAATTAGTATATTACTGCATTTGTACTCAGGGAAACGTGGGAAGTTGGGGAGGGATGGACTTTGTCATCTAACGTTGAGTTTGAGGCAAAGATCCAGATGAAGAGCTTCGCTTTGTCTGACGAGGAAGATATAACCTTGAGGCCATTTATAATAGTGGTCACAGCCATTCATAATATGGTTGGTGATCTACCAGAATTCGGGAAATCCAATTTGTTTATTTTCAACCTTGACCCGGCCAGATCGCGCGTAGCTGCACTTTGCGAACTCTCTTACAGGACTCTCTTATAGCGATTGCGGGTAATTCTGAAAGAAGTAAGGGCCAGACTACATTGCTCCTTGCGATATATGTTGAAGTAATGGTTCCGGTGAGCTATGGCTGCAGCGCATTCAGAGGTGAACCAGGGCTGACAGTTTTTGAGCCAGGCAGCATGTTTCAAGAAGGCTGGGAGAGGAGCTTCCTTCATATAGGACCGTAAGTTGTCCTAGTCTTCTTTCATATAGAACGGTAAATCAGGGAATGTCATTGGTTTGGAGTAAATATGGACATTTACTAGGGAATGATATGACAAAGGGGGTAGAACTTTTGCTAAATATTTGTCAGGGCAAGATGTTAGAAAAAGGTCGAGGAGGTTCACCTGCTGTCCCGTCGTATCCGGGGATTGGATGGGTCGTATTTTCTTATAATGGGTGAGTAACCCGGTATTATGAGCTCCTGCAATGGGATTGAGGCATTGATATCCGTTTCAGACAGGAACAGGATGTCAGGTTGAGATTGAAGATGGAGTTCCACTTCTGGAAAATTAGAAAGTAGACCCCCCTTACATTGGTGTAAGAGATTTTATAACTGAGGTCTATTTTTTAAGTTGGGTTTGCTAGTTTTGTTCGTTGTCAATTTGCTTTCATGTTTGTTTTGGTTGATTTGGTGGATAACTAGTAGGCAGAGAAAGAGACACCTATTGAAGATGCACGCATATATAACCTGGATTGACGTGCCCGGGAATACTGCCGTAACAGTGCCTCATCATGGTATCGAGGGGCCCCACCAGAGACTACTGCACGGTCCAAAAATCAGTAACAAAATGGCAGTACAAAAGTACGATATTGTACCTCTGTTGAAAGGATAGCTTCCTTCGAAGTTGCTGGAAGGTTCCGATCCCTGACTACCAAGCGGATAACGCCAAACCCTAAAAACGTTAACCTCTAGCAACCTCAACAAGGGGGGAATTACCCAGGAAAGATTCAGGTAAGATAATCCGAGTGTATGTGTCTCATCCGCCTAGAGGTCAGGATAACAGAACTCCTGATCGTACCGGTCAGAGACCTAGGGCACCAAGGCAAATTCGCTCATATACATGAGGTCAAAGACCTATTGGAAGAAGTTGCTTGGTGGGGGGGTGCATGTGCATCTACTACCCTCATTTGATTATCAGGAGTATAGTCGTTAGGGCATGGGGAGAGAAGTTAATTATTCTATTTCAGAGAGAAAAAGAAAATTAAAATGTTTAGAATTGAAATGTAATTACTCCTGTCACAGACACAAGGCGGGAATTGACAGTTGTTCAGAGAATTCATTAGAATCGGCTTATCAAGGGAACAGGTGAGAGATTTAGGTTAGGCGTGATAGTTATAAAGTTTTAACTTTATATGAGTCTCAACATCCCTTTTTTGGAAAGTGTAGAATATTACATTTGCGATCGACAATTAACAATAAATTTATGTGCAGGTAAACAGTATAGACGCCCTTAAGCATTATATATATATATATATATATATATGTGTGTGTGTGTGTGTGTGTGTGTGATATTGTTTGCGGTAGTTCGAGCTGGTTTCTTTGAATGTTGTCTAACTCAGGATGAGTGTGGGCTTCATCACTTTGAAACAGAGAGACAATTCATGTAGTTTCATCAGGACATTGCTCAGCACACGTCCTTCGTTTCAAGGCTACTGTGCGAGACTCCAGCTTAAACTGGTTGATCATCCTCTCTAATCTCCTGATTTGCCAACATGAAAAAAAAACACCTGTTTGAGAACAAGTATCGCAGTGATGATGGCATCATATCTGCTGTTGATGACTTTTTGATCAACTGGATGAGCACCCTTCTTTGTACAGCCTTATATCAGTTTACCTAGAAAAACATGCATTTATTAAGAAGAGTTTAAATTAATGCCTGCATGATTTCACAACTTTAGCATCATTCCCTTATACTCACCTTATGAATCATTTAATCCATACTCGTAGGGATCAAACATGGTGGAAATATTAGAATTTAGATCTGTAGAATATTGTGATGAACGACTAAAAGTGTACTCTTGGGAATTCACAAGAGTACCTGAGAAAGATACGAATATATATATATATATATATATATATATATGTGTGTGTGTGTGTGTATGTGTGTGTGTGTATGTGTGTGTGTGTGCATGAAACGAGTTGTAATACTACAGTAAATTCGCAATAATTAATTAAAAATTTGGGATTCGAAAAACCTCATCAACAAAGTCGAAGATACTTCACATCTATCTCCCTTCGCTGCTAACAGTTTCATACAATTTGGAAATCGTCAGGGGGGGGAAGAAGAAACCATATACAAAATACTTTTCGTATATGAATGAAACTGTCAGTAACGGCACGGTACGTGTACAGTATTTTCTGTTATTTTATCAAATTTTGTATTCTGTATTTTGTTTTAAATTTTTCATCAAGACTTTTTTTTACTATGTTAGCGCTTTCTTCCGCAATTACACACACACACACACACACGCACACACACACACGCACACACACACACACAAACAAAAAAACACACATATATATATACATATATATATGATGGATTCTTCCGTCGAGTTCGACGTATGATGTCCCGACGACCACGAACTAATTAGCTGCATGCCTATGACGGGTATGACTTTTGAGACCGGCTCGAGAATTGCACAAAAAACACTTTTAGCTGTCTTATTTTGCTTTCTCGTTTCATGTAGTCGACTAATGCTTACTTCTCAGTGCAGATATATCAATAATGTACTTCTTTATCTCCAATGTGACCAGAGCTGTTTTTCTTTCTGGTGATGAGTTGTTGTTCTGAAGAGTTCATACATTCCAAGTGCCAAGATGTTTCGTAGAGTTTTTTGCAGTAGCCGGATATGTGTGGAATTAATTAGATGTAGTGGTCAGAAAACCAAGACAATGATTTGTTTCAAGTGGTGAAGGCTTGTATCGGACCATCCACACTTTTTGGATCTGTCGATAAAAAAGTAACGGTACAAAAGACTTGCAGCAGAAACTCCGAACGACAGTCCTCATGTGTTATTATTATTATTATTATTATTATTATTATTATTATTATTATTATTATTAACCTCCACGGGATCACAGTCAAGTAAAAGCCAGTACACGCCTCTCGATAGACATATGCAATATAATGACCAGGTTAAGCTTTCATGAGTTTTCCTTCCCATCTGAAGTCTTTTTATCATTAAAGGATTGCTAACCAAAGCTCAGAGGGACTCCTTTCAACCTCATCAAGGGCAGCTAGCCCGCGACAGTTCTCAGCCTGTTACTTTTACATAGCTCCGCTATATATATATATATATATATATATATATATATATATATATATATGTGTGTGTGTGTGTGTGTGTGTGTGTGTGTGTGTGTGTGTGTGAATGTGTGTGTGTGTGTGTGTGTGTGTGTGTGTGTGTGTGTGTGTCCAAAATGCCAGTGTTATCAGAAAATTAACATTAGCCTTATACTTATAATTTGAGCAAGGCTGTAAAAGGTATTTAAATGAAATCTTGCTCTCTCTCTCTCTCTTTCTCTCTCTCTCTCTCTCTCTCTCTCTCTCTCTATATATATATATATATATATATATATATATATATAATATCAAATATGCTTAATATAGACGCAGATATATGACCTGCATGTATAAAGCTAGCCAGTATCTACGAGCGCAATGTTTGTTGATAGATATATTCTGGTTAGCATGATAGAAGGCCAAGTGGGGATGAAAAGATTGTGGTGCTCCAATTTCTATTATTGGAATGGTTTTCTTCATGCCTTGAAAATTGCCTCTGGAAATGTTGTTTGCATGTGCATGTACAAAAATATAGCGTTAGTGTGATATAAACAACTATGTCATTCACTGGACTGAGATATAGTATGTGTTTTGGATCTCCACCTTGTGACTACAACCATTATGATGTCGTCATCCTACCATATTTCTTTCATAAAATCGAAAGCCCTAAATATAGTAACATACTATATGACGCAATATATGCCTTACGTGGAAAAATGAGATCGTACGAGAATATCTATCAGATTTGCGAATCAGTCACTGACGGCCATAACATTGTGGCTAAGTCAATGACGAGAATGACGAACTCAGCAAATGGCCGAATAGAATGACCTATCAATAACAAGTGTTAGCATCAAACAAATACAGCATACATTAGAGCAGATTTTATTAGGCAAGTCAATATTTTCGCGTTGAAAATATTAATGTTAGTAAAAGTTTTAAGATATATTCATATTTATATAACATGCCATGTGAAGTTCAACCTAAATCTATTTGTAGAAATATATTCAATAATTAATATGCAACATAAGCAATAACGATATATAAATGTTTATATATCAAGAACAATTTTGGAGAAAAGATGTATGACAAAATGGAAATGGTTTTGTGTGACGCCTTATATTTGATGAAGAAGAAGAAGAAACGCCATACAATTTTTTTCCATCTTGTATATTAAAATAATTGTCAGACATATATATATTCACTGAGATTTTTCTACAACAATTTTATGGTAATTGTTCTGATCTTAGTAACTAGAGATTATGAATTTAAGCGCAGTACTACATTGGCGGCAGGATCTTATTAATCTACAGTTGAAATGGCTAAAAATAACGGTTCTATGCTGACAGTTACTTCTCATGCTTTCCAGTAAACTTTGATCTTCAAAAATTAAAATACACTGCCATCAAGATTTGCAACTACTCTTTATCTTCTGTCTTCTTAATTCCTGATCTTTTATTGTTTTCTCTCTTTAATAATGTTTTCTTTTTCTCATATTCTTTCGCACTTAGTAACGACTTGCATCGTAGTGGTTTTATTGCCTTCCTTGGGAGTGAAACGATTAAAAGAAATATGTATAAAATTCAGATATAAATAACATGTATATGTAAAAAGACTGTATCAATAAAGACAAAATGAAAACTTTTCTTTGACAATGCGTTTTGTACCCTGAGGGACATCATATATATATATATATATATATATATATATATATATATATATATATATATATATATATATATATAAGGTAAACACATACACACACACATACACACACACACACACACACATATATATATATATTAATGGAATTATCGCTTATTATTTTATTTAAGAATATTTTAAAGCGTTCTTAAATTTAAAATTTTGTAAACTTAACGATATTATCTTTACTCTATTTCTGTTTATAAATACATGTTGCAAAATAAAATACTTACATTTATCCAGTGAAAGAAAAGAGTTGCTACAGAAAAGTTTTCATTTCATCTTTATATATATATATATATATATATATATATATATATATATATATATATATATATATATGGCCCGGCGTTGCCCGTGCTTGATTCAAAAATCGTACGACTCATACAGCAATCGCTATCACATGACTTAAAATATTTTTGCCCTTCCTTGCCTTTAAAGAAGTACCCTTTGCCGTGCTGATGTTGCTACATGCCTTACTTCTGGCCTGTCTCACACTGCGAATTTTTTCTAAGCTCTATACTAAACATTAAATCTGTTACGAAAAAAGAACTAAACAAAATGAACACAAAACGATCAGCTTTAAAAAAGGACTCGTAACTGGAAAAACCGAATGAAAAAAAGAATGTTAACAACAAATACTTTTTCACACCCAACCCAGTTCTGCGGAATCAGAATTAACGTTGAGTTTAAGCAAGCGAATAAGCCAATTGGAGTAAAGTGCCATGCAGATTTAAATTTTCCACGCATGCAGCTATCGATTTTTTTTTTTTGCATGCTAGCATGCTAGTTAACATTCGTGTCAGTCAGCTGTTGGCTCTCACGCTGGCAAATAGAATCTCCCTGTCTATTCGTGGCAGCCAGATATAGGCTCTCACTCTGTCCAGTAGAAAATGGCCGCAAACTACATGAAAACTGCCATAGAAGCAGGAAAAAATCTATTATTTCCATTATCAATGGGAGTTGGGAAATGTAAGGTCGGTCTTGGCCTTCCCGCTAACTTGGAGCACGTGTACGTAAATTTTTGTGAAAATCCGTCGAAAATTGCGGCCGTGCATTCGTTACACACACACACACACACACACACACACACACACACACACACATCCACATCCTTTTTATATATATATATATATATATATATATATATATATATATATTTTGGAAATATCATCAGCCTACAACAACCAATCCAAAACTTGCAAACTTTACTTGAGGAAAAAATAACTATCATTACCTTCCCAGACCAAAATATATCATTAAATAAACTATCCGAGCTCATCTCAAATTGCAGAGATGAAAACAAATTTTTACAACGTTACTTAGAAACCGAAAACTGAGAAAAAATAATAAAATAAAATAAATATATAAGCAAAATAACAATAAAGTAAAATAAATTAACCCAAACAAATTGACAAATCACACCCGTTAGAATAGACGAAATAGAACAAATAAATAAAAAATAAAAGAACAAAATCAATGTCCTCAAATAAATAAAGTAAATAATAATTAATAAAATTAACAAATCAAAGATAACCGCCAAAATAGACTACCCACAATGGACTAGTGACCCGTATATATAAATAGCCGAGTAAAAAAACAACACACATGGCCTGACATGTCGCCTCTAAGTGTTGATTTCAATGTTCACTTATATATATATATATATATATATATATATATATATATATATATATCTTCTTACTCTGTCCTGACATTGGTTCTACCTTTCCATTGAGTTCTACCTGGATTCTATCCTCTTGAAATTTATTATATATATATATATATATATATATATATTGAGCACCGATATTATTAATATATATATATATATATATATATATATATATATATACATACAAGTGTGTGATTGGTGTATACGGAATAAATTCCAATCACCAACAATTACTATTCTTAAAAAGAGTAGACCTAATATAAATATTTATATTTATTTAAAAATTATAACATAAATAGGTTATAAAATCACTACAAAAATAGCCATTTTGTTTCAACACCTTTGGTGTCTTAACAAGTGATGATGTTGAGTGTAGATTGTAGAATAAAGGTTTTAAAAGGTTCAAATCAACTAACCACCCTTCCTAAGGGGAAACGCTGTTAGATGAGCTGAAATGACCAATCAAAATACAATTATACGAGAATTCAAAAAACTTGACAATGACGTAAGGTTATAATAACTATTAAATGCTTTAAAGTCGGGTTTATACTAAAATAGAATTTATTCTAACTAATAAGTATTAAATTGTACGATAAAATTTGAAATTAAAATTAAAAAACACCCATTTCAAAAATGTAAATTTAATCTATATTAAGTTTAAAATTTTAAAATTATTGAGAAAAAAAGAAAAAATTACATATATTATTCTATTCATTTTGTTTCTATTGAAATTATGTTGGAATAAACGTTAAAATCGATACAAGTGTATACATTGGATTATGACATCTTGCGAAAGACAATACAAACACAGTCAGATTATAATACATAAGCACGCACACATTTAGATATATACACAAAAAAAAGTGACGAGACAGGAAATATTTGCACGACCTTTTATAAAAAAAAATAAATAAAAAATATTTAAACCACACACATACAAAATGAAATGGCATGCAATTTACTATACACAGTCACCGAAAAAGATACGTACATATACCCACATACATTGACATAGATACTCTGATATAACACTCAAGAAATTATTATTAAACGAATTCTAACCACATATTAAAATATAACTTATACGGGTTAATATACATAGGTGAAAATGGTCTAATAGAACAGAGAAACAAACGATAGGTAAAGAAAATATATTAAAATAGATATATACGTATAAAAATAACACTATCTAATATATAAAAAAGCGAAAATTCCAAACACACATATACGCCTAAATTAGGTGAAAGAAAATAAAAACTACCTACAAATATATGTGTACAGTGTACAACCATTCATCACTACAGACAGAAGTGTAGAAAAGCCAACCTATAGACAAACATATAAACACGCATACACATATACACGCATACACATATACACATATATATATCTACACATATACACACATACACATACGCATATGCATATATACTCATACAGAAGCAAGCATAAATATATCAACCTACACAACTTAAAAAATTATAAAAACAAATATAAATATATATACAGTTAACTGTATACACATACTTGCACATACATACATATACACACATACATACATATATATATATACATATATTTTTTTCCTCAATAAATATATGTATATATATATACATATATAATTTAAGACATACATATATACACACAAATATACAAATACACGCACATATATATTAAAAAAAAAAAAAAAAAAAACAAAAAAACGATACTTAAACATACACATATATATACATATATACACACATACACATCCATATATATATATATATATATATATATATATATATATATATATATAAATACACACACATAAATAGGTATATACATACATAAACCTACACATATTCTAACAATATTATCCTATTGACGATAAATTACAGTAGAGTCCATAATAATTTTAAAATGTAACAAGACACAATTATAGATTAAGTCTATAAGCAATTAACAAATCCTTATTAAACAAAAGTAAATTTTAGATCCCAGACACTAAGATAGATACATATACATATGCGAAGAAATACGAACATACATTCACATATACAAATATATAATCATGGATAAATACTCATATCAAGACACCAACATATACACAGATGTAAGTACGCACACATCCAAACCTATATATATATATATATATATATATATATATATATATATATATACGTATATAGAAATACATATACACAATACATCTGAACCTATATACCTATATATACATAAATTTTATCCTCCTTTTCTTCTCTTTTTACCTACTTACTTTTTAATATATATATATATATATATATATATATATATATATATATATATATATATATAAACCTACTTATATATAAATACATCCAGCAGTACAAAAACACACAAACATGCACACACATACAGACATGAACAAGACAGTATATGTATACCAACACACACACATATCAACAGGAGGACCATCAGGTAATAAAAATAATAATCTATTTAATTTACGATGACATATCATTATAACTGAAAGTATTACAACCCCTATGATAAGTTAAATTTATAACGGTGTTTACAGTTAACTGTTAGTTCATATCTTTGTTGTAAGAGAAGGGTCTTATTTTTAAATCTAATTATTTCAAATTTTGCGTTAAGACAAAAATAACATGGGGCACACAGGAAGTTACATGTTCGGGCTTTCCTGATTAATTTCCATTTAACAGTAGGTGTTTTATTTTTTTCTTTTAGACACCAAAAATACTTGGATAATGAAGTCATGTATTTATAATTACTGTTATTAAAAGATTGCATATGCCCCCGCCAACGTTCCTTGAATGGATTCATGGTACTACCAATGTAGAATTTTTTTATATTTGGGTTTTCTAGTGTAGAGATTCTACTAAGATAAACTACAGAACTAGTCAAACAATTATTTTGTAGTGGACAATTATTTGGATTCCTACAATTGCACAAGTTGTTATTCGTGTCATTATACTTAGTAGTGCTGCTTGCAACTTGGCGAGTAATCAAGTTTTTTGAGTCCCTATACTTGTTAAAGTTTTTTTTTATGTTTTTTAATTATTTTCTCTAGGTTATTCGCACAACTATAGATTAATTTCAGGGTATTAGGATTAAATATTTTACTAAGTGGGTTAGTTTCTGGGTTGGGGAAATGTTTCTTGATGAGGTTTAAATTTAGTTAATTTAGTTTTAACCATTATATTGAAAGGGGGAGTAAACCAAATGATCTTTCTAGATCTTTTTTTCTTATTATGGTTGTAATTCACCGGGTTTCTATATTGAATAGTGGTATCTTTGTATCCACTATTTTTAAGGGCAGAATTGTAAAAATCTCGATGTTTATTGAAAACATCTTTGTTAGAAGAGTTAGTACTAATCCTAAATCCAATGGAGGAAGGTATATGTTTGATAACTGAAGTGGGGTAGTTGGAATTTGGATGCACGTATACTGGGTTGGAATTAACCTTCACATATGGTTGGAAAGTGTTGCTAGTAAGGTCCAGAATATCTACTTGTTTAACGTTAGTTGTAACTATAGTTCTAAGACCTAAATCCTTAAATACCCTATGAATCATTTTCCTAATACGGTCCACCTTAATTTTAATAGAGTTTTTAACAACTAATAAGCCGTCATCTCTATATAATCCTACACTATCAGAATCTAAACACTGAAGGCACTTAAATTATATAAAAGAAATAATCCAACCAAGTCAGAAGCTTCTGCGGAATCCAGGGAAGCCAATGAAATGTCAAAATTCTCGCTGCAAGACTTCTTGGTCCACTGTTCTTCATTATAGACCAGAACAGAAATCATTGCTCGCACATTAAAATCAAACATACTATATTTTGAAAATGTCTGAAAATAACTTGAGTACAAAGAAATAACTTCTACCAGCCAAAGTTATAGCCACACCCGAAATATAATATCTGTCGACGTGAATATAGATATAATATGACTATTTTCAACCACACATAACTAGAATAACAAATGGTGATGAAGAAACTTAAGCATATAAAAATGTGTGTATGTGTGCTATTTATGCTCGCAGTAGGTTTCCTGTTCGTATAGAGTATTACAGTTAAATAAGAATGCACATTTCCAGCAGTACTGTATAATTTGCTGTCATATGAATGCATGTAAGTAGAATACATGACCATTTTATTTTAGACTTTTACGCAATAGCTTAATTTATTACTATATACAGACATAATTATTTATATTTGTTTTATTTTAAAAATCGCTGCATTAGATAGCATTTAAAAAATTTAAGGTCACTCTGTTTAAGAGAATATTTACTCTTGACTTCTTTCGATTACAGATACTTATTTAAAGTTCCCTCTTAAAAAGGAAGTTTTTTTTTATATGTTTGTATGTAATCAATCTATGAATTCTGAATTGTTGGACCAAATCTATTTTTGGGACCATATTTGTATTTTTCTCCCATATGCAAAATCTTCGATATTATTGACTTTAAAATAATCGGCAAAAGAAAACTAAAGAAATTTCACCAGATTTCTTCATTTTGAAAACTTTCAAAGAACTCATGAATGAATTCGGAGAGTCAGAAACAACTACCCTATGCTTTTCTTTTATTAAATCCTCAAAAAGCTTCTTTTTTTTCCTTTCAGTTGGACTCGGCATTGTCAGGAGTTTTTTTTTTTTTCTGCACTCAGATATAGTATTTGATTTTCATCAAATGTGAATTTATCATCCATTCCTAGCAAAATGAGTTGACCTCTCTGACTATTCGCCCCCTCTCTTCACCGTGCAAGATATTAATATATATATACACTCAACTTTAAAATTTATATATAAAAACACGTATTTCTATATTTTACCAGCTCAATATCTCTCCTTACCAGATCTCTCTCCATCAGCTCACTACAGACACACATACCCTCTCTCTCTCTCTCTCTCTCTCTCTCTATATATATATATATATATATATATATATATATATATATAACTATTACTGAGTCAAAATTGTTCAAGTTCACGCCGAAATTTGTTCACATCACAAGAAAGAAAAGACATGGGTTAAAGCAGTGAATCTAGATGAATGAAAATGAAAATGTCAGACTAAGCTCTTTAGGCTTGGTAGGGCAAAAAGTCTAGTCTCAAACAAACGAGCTTTTTCACCATCAGACCCATGACGCATGGGAGTTCTCCCAATGAAGCTCCTACATTAGAACTTCTATTGGGACTCAAGCTCACTCCAAACCTCAACTGGAACTCATATATACGATCTATTTCTAAAGATGGTGGAAACATGGTCGGTTCATTAAACCGCTCCACTAAGTACTTGCCTTCCCCGCCATATCCTATCTTTGTAAAAGCTAGATCAAAGCAAATCTGAAGTATATCTGCTATATCTGGACTGGAACTGCACAGTACTAACTTGCATATCTTGATAAAGTTTAAAAGCGCCTAAGCGGCCTTATGGGTGATGACTTATTTACCACTCTACAACCTCTTTCCCACATATGCATCACCGCGAGCTTCACGAGCTACATCCCTTCGTCCTACCAGCTTTCAACTTTACAAATGCGAGTCACCAGTCCAAATTCCCTTCGTACTCCATTAATAAGAACTACGTTCCACTCATATAGATTCTTCCCAAGAACTGCTGCTTTGTGGAAGAGACACCTGACACCCATTTGCGTGTGTGAGCGTAGTATTTCACATTTGAAATAGACATCCCATATGTGATATGATATATATATATATATATATATATATATATATATACTTAAAAGAAAAACAGACTACTTTAAGGTACCATTACAATAATTTATTTCACCAGAGCCATTTTAAAAGGACGCCGGATCATCATCATTTAAATATTAGCTCTGGATTTACATTGAGCTCTCAGGATTTCATCCTCCTTGGGATTACCCATACGGATTACCAAGTTCTTCATAACATAACTATATATATATATATATATATATATATATATATATATATATATATATATATATATCAGTATTGAGGAAATTGCAAGACGAATGGAAGAATGTTTATATGCGACACATTTCATTCGTTTCGTTTAAACTTCCTGAGGTTTGTTCATTATATTCTTTCTGGCAATCCTTGCGATTTATAGAGTAAATACCTACTTCATGATTTGGCTTGTTGTTTTGTTTTGTATTGTTTAAGTCTTTTATTGTTTTTAGATGTAGTTGTGACAAATTTTATGTTGAATTTAAATAAATTCTTTTCTGTTATAGTTTTGATAATAGTCGGTAGGATATTTTTTTCGATTCGTTGTTTTTTTTTCAGGAAGAAAAGCTTTTCTAGTTTGAAATTGAATATGAAATAGGCTATTGAAAGGTCTTGAAAGTATTTGCAATATTTTTTCCTCTTCGTGTAAATATTGAGGGCTGCAAATTCTGAGTGCTCTTAAATAGAATCCAATGATCATTCTGGATTTTATTTTGTTGTCATTTTTATTAGTTGATTTTCGGTGGAAACTAAATATTAGGCTGCTGTCAACTAGGTGTAACATGATGTCTAAGAAAGTTAAAATATTGGAGAAACCTCAAGAAGTTCAAGAACAAAAGACTATATGAACACAAAAGAAACTTTTAAAAAACAGCACACAAAACGCATTGGTTGTTCACAGTAACGAAACTGACCACAATTTTGACATAAAAATTCTACTCTAATTAAATAAAAAAATAATTCACTAAGACCCAAATGTTTAGAAATTGCTTTAATCGCTAGTTCAGTCACAGTAAATTTACGTCCAGGTTCTTACAACGTTTCACCATTCTTGGCAGATTTTCTTTCATCACAATGTGAGATATTTAAAAACAAAGATGGTGGAAAGAAAAAGAATGTAGGTGAACTTGGCTAGATAACAAAACATTATTGCAATCATGTTGAGTCTGAGACCCTGTGGGAAGATGAATGGAGGCATAATGTCGCCATCTGTAATGATCACTCCAAACACCATGATGTTGACTGGATATTTGGTTTTCATCACTCTCATCTACCTATTTTGGAGACAAGACAAAGGTTGTTCTGTGTGTTAATCATCTTATCGTGGCAGAAATGTTTCTCGTCTGAGAATAACCAAAGATTGTTCGGTTGGAGGGATGTTGAGTTTGTTAAAAAGCTTCGTAACGCGGTCTTTCCCCTTGTCCTTCATACGTTGAGATAAAAAATTGGCCCTTCTCCATCTCGTATGAGAAATACTCAATGTTTTCATGCACTACCTGCCTGATAAGAAACTCAGACCATCCTGTATCCCTGGCTATAGACCTGATTTTACTTGGAAGGGATCATTGTCAATCATGGCCTGGATGTCATCAACAGATTCAGGAGTTCTTTTCTTATCAAAACAATCAGAGGGTGTTTTCCGAGCTTCCGTACTTTCATAATCACCTTAGACTCGCCCAACTCTTTCCGAAATCTCTGCACGGCCCTCAGATTGACACCAAAGCACTCTGAAATGTTGGTATTGGAGCTTCCGGTGCGAATGTTAAGCAGTACAGTATGCCGTTTCCAAATTTCTGATGGAGCAAATTGCGTCATGGTGCTTTTTTTCTCACAGATAGTGCCCAACTGACTCTACTAACTATGCAATGGACAAAGTAAAAAAAAACGCGCATGTGCAAAAATTAAAAATATAAAATGGCGACAATTTACTGTCACCTTATGAGCAGTTTCTTCATATCACATGCCTTAACCCCATTTGTGTTATTACCATACCTCTTATTGTGTTTTGCAATAGGCTTTCTAGATGAGAAGAGAAAGGTAATAAATGACTTCTCACCTAACCGCAAAAACAAAAAGAAAATGGTAGACGAAACGCGCACCATTTTCAAGTGACTGGTGGCTTTTGAACAGAACTGCATTTCTTATAAGAAGAAGTTTGAATATCTAAAAACAAGTATCACGTTCTCGGGATGTGTAGGGAGTGTAACTAACGAATATCGGCGGGGAAAGTGGGAATCGACAGACTAAGTTTAAAATCTGGGTTTATTTGTTGCGTTCACTTTCACACAAATGTCCTAGGAGACGGCATGAATCTTCTCATCCACTCCCCAGCTACGGATTAAATTGTAAGCTATGCTTTCTAACCTTGAATGACAGTCAACTATGAATTCCAAAAAGTGGAAAAAGGCAACGGTAAACCACTCCACTCTCTTTCCTAAGAATGAATGATAATTCACAGAAAATTATGAAAATCCATTGATAATCATGTTCGCCTACGTCCCAAAAGGACATTGCATTTTAAAAACGCATGATACAGTAATTCTTCTGTGGAAGACACTTGATTTAAATGAATACTGATAATAAACAATCTTAGTTTTTAAAACTTATCCATGCAAAATGCGTAGTTTGTAGAAACTATAAACAATGAACTTGAAATATGATTCGGATCCTTTTCAAAACAAGTGAAATTCATCCTTAACCGAATTCTGCCTTCAATAAGTTTATTTCTAGTTTAACAAAAGCCAGTTGTTTACAGTAGGTTTATATTTTAAAAAAGAAAATGAATACAGAAATATCCTCAGAATGCAGCAGAATTAAAAGCATTGTATTGTTCTGGTATCCGAGCAAAATTAAAGAAAAATACTTTATATATGTTTATAGCCAGGTTACTTATTGTTTAGAACCAATCATAAAATCGATTAATAACAGTTCAAACGCTAATGGGAATTCATGAATATGGTCTTGTACGAAAGGCGGTATTGACCAACAAATATTTATTATCGCCATTGTTTTCACTCATGAAATCCTATCATCCTATGCTTTTTCAATAATTCGGACAACTTTACACTCAGATTCCTTCTAAGCAGAGATTGTTCTTTTTAATTTTTCTTGTTTTCTCAAAATAGCACATGACTGATAACGTTAGAGATCTCGCTGAATACTTGTTTCTTAAGTAATCTGCAATCTGGTTTCATTTACAAATATTGAATGTTTTGAATTCATATGAAGTATAAAAACGCTAACAATCTAGAATTTCCGCGACGGGAGAGCTTAGCCGAGATATAAAATCAACCACCAGTACACCCAGTGCCAAAATGAGTCACCCATTCTTAATCTTTAATGTAACTGCTTTACAGATTCTTTATGTATTCTTGTTTTGTCCGAATAGTAATCTCATGACATTACAATTTTCTAGACAAGTCTCTTAATCAAATCGGATGCCAGAGTGTTGTTAAATATGGTTTGGCTCAGTGAAAAGTCATTCATGAAAGAATGTTGCTTATCTATGTTGGGGATTAATGCAAAAGGAACCTGTTCAGCATCGCTCTCACTTTCTGTCAATTTATATTTTGAAAACTGAGACTTGCATGTCTATCTAATTATAATGGGGCTAATAATACATACGTACATCTACATTAAGTGTAAACATGTAGGAATAAATGACTCTCAACAGATATTGAATGATTACTGTTCATGTGGAATATCCGCCAATGTATCCAATAAGTTAAGTTTAATATGAAAATGATAATGGATTGTTTACAGATATTGATAAAAGATAGAAATGAAATAATATAACATTATTACGTTTAGATATTGTTATGGTCCGGTTCCTTGTACCACGGTGATAGTCCAAGGTAGAACCAATAAAGAAGAACTCGAAGGCGGATATGAAATAACACAGATATATTACAAACAGGAATATATACAGAGAAGTAGAAAGTGTTAGTATGAACAATCAGGTTTAGTAGTAATTGTCTGAACGGGACTCGGTTTCGGACTACCTCTGACTCGACTGTCTGACTCGCTCGTTCTGACTGACTTCTGACGGATTTCACTCCAGACTTCAGACTGAACTCCAGACTTCAGACGGAACGGTATTTAGTCACCCCCACCCCACGAGGGCATCATGTGGCACAAGGCCGGTTTAACGTGGGATCTCCGAGCCATTTGAACCCGTATAAACGGGTTCAGGTTCGGTTTACCTCCCCGAAAGAGACTCCGCCCTTCGGCGTAGCCTCGTTTGGGTTCCTCCCCGCTCGAAGGCAGAGAGTTCAACCGATCAGCCGGTCGCCCGACTTCAGACGGAACTGTATTTAGTCCCCCCCCCCACGAGGTCATCATGTGGCACAAGGCCGGTTTAACGTGGGATCTCCGAGCCCGTGGGCTCGGCCAAAAATGGGCTCGCCAAAATATGGGCTCGCGGGGTTCAGGGGTCAATCCGAAAGTGACCCGCTTTCGAACCCGTTCAGGTTCCTAAACGGGTTCAACCGGCGGTCGTCCGACTTTTACCCTGCTTCTCTTAGGAAAATGACTCCGCCATTATTCGGCGTTTGCAGTTTTAAAGTCAAGATAAATGGAGAAGGCAGTTCGGGTTCCTTTTGTTGCCGCCCGAATCCTATAAACAAAGAGGTTTAAATTTCTCCCTACCAGCGGTCGTCCGTTTATATATTTACTTGGTTTCCTTTTCAAAAAAACGTACTTTATTTTCTACATTGAAGAGAACTGAAGGAAAATCCTGAATAAAAAAAAGAATTATTTTTCACCAGTCTACGTGCTCAAGAAAGTGTTTTATCTGCATCCATTTTATCATTTCATCAACTTTGAAGTACATTTGAAATCATCATCCCTCCCAAAGTTAAATTATCGCAAAAACTGACATAAACTAAAGTCTGTAGATATTACTAAAACTTGCATCAATGCATATCATTTGTAACCACAATGAGAATCAAAAATAGTCCGCCTTCAAAATTCAGTCAGTTAAGTGCTATACATGATATACGCTTGAGCGATCATGTATCTTTTGATACATGACTGACGAGGCATATTTTTTTCCACGGTAGGTTGCCATTTTATTCTGCGGTAGACCGGTTGCCAACTAAGGCTGAAGAACCAAGTTTGTCCTGCTATTCAACCCATGGCGGGGGGGGAGACGAGGTGGATTCATAACTTTCCTAAGGTTATTTGTACGTAAGTGAATCTAATGAACTTGACTCTCCGAGTTCTCACTCCGAGCCGATATAAATTAAACCACAACTCACATCCTTTCAAATTATTTAAAAGAAAATAATTCTTAAGGTGCGAATGGTTGTACGTGCCTAGAGTGAAACAGAATTTAATAAAGGTATGATGCCATCCTTTCATGTGAAGGGTTCCCAGAATGTTTAACCCTTTTTGTATTGCCGACCAACATTTGGTGGATATTAAAACTGGTGCCATGGGGTTTTTTTTATATGTTCGCATATGGTATGATGCTCGAAAGAAATGGCAAGTCAGTATTGTGATATGACCAATATATAAATACTAGAAACATAACAGAAATTCAGAAATGTCTTTACAGCTTTTATACATACTCTTATGGTCCGGTTGCTTGTATGCCCATTGAACCCGTATAAACGGGCTCAGGGTCGGTTTTACTCCCCGAACGAGACTCCGCCCCACGGCGTAGCCTCGTTCGGGTTCCTCTCCGCCCGAAGGCAGAGAGTGCAACCGAACAGTCGCTCAGGACTTGAACTACTGACTTTTTGCCTACTCCTGAGGCGCAGTATTTATTAAGTATGGAATTGTCCATTATTATTATTATTATTATGGGTAAGATCCCATGAAATATACACACACACACACACACATATATATATATATATATATATATATATATATATATATAATCATTTCAAAGCACACATCAAGAAAAGCAATAAAGCCACTAAGACGGAAGGGTGATCAAGGTTAATTGGGAAGCAAGAAACTGAAATGGACCTAGAAACTCTTAGCATAGAAACTTACGGCTACATCTAGCCATTTCAACTGTAAAATGATGAGCTATTGCTGCCAATCTTGTCCTGTGCTAAAGTCTAGGTGTAATAAAGGAAAGTTCATCAGAAAAATTATCATGAAAATATTTATAGAAGAGGCAGAGGGGATACATAGCAGGAGCACCAGACCGGATGTGTCAGCAATATTCAAAGCATTGATAATTGGTAGATTTATAAATATGTAAGATAGATTCTGGCCAAAAGATGTTCTAGTTAATCAGTCGCACAACTTTCGTAGCAGCAAACAATATAATCTTTCCACTATCCAATGTCGCCATTTTTCAACAAATTGTATCAGTTGATGATAAAGTATATATTTTTATTATATGTATCGTGATAAAATCTACAATTACGGTAATTATCTTCTCATTAAGTAATCAACTTATGTACTTTTAAAATTCAAACATATAGAACTGTAACATAAATACTTGTCGTATAAACTTTTGGCACGTGTCAACTATTAAAATCCTTAGGCAGTTAGACTGATAAAAAACAAATTGTAAATTTTATTTGACTATTTAGCAAACAGATTTTTGTAAATCTTTTTCGAATATACTTTTCTTTTTGTGTTATTTTATTTATTGGTTCACCAATTTATGAAAACCGCTGTCATGATTGTGGTAATGATTGCAAAATAATGTTTGAGAAGATAAAACGCTACATCACACTTTGCCATCAAAGTTCGCATTTCCTATATAGTTGTTTGTATTTTTTTTTTTTTTTGCAAGCAGCCTCTTTTACCAAAATTGGTGTGAAGCAGTTAATTCAATTTGTTTACCGCGTCGCCCGACAAATGGTGGCTCCACGCCAAATATCACTTCCGGTGAGGAACACATAACAACATGGCTGCTATTGATCTGAATGGATTTGCCCTAACAAGAACAAAAGCCTTTGCGCGCACACGCACACACACACACACACACACACACACACGTACACGCACGAACACACTCTTTTTTATCTCTCTTCTTTCTCTTTGATCAAAGTTAAACACAGATTAAACAAATAACAATAGGAAGTTCATTAATTTTTTTCACTGAGTGTTAGTTTTGAGCGGGAAAAGGTAGGGATGTGTTCAAAAGAGAAATGCATGATTATTGCAATATTTTACATTTTTTATTTCTTTCTGGTTTCTTAGTATATTTCTCGTAATTGTTGTCTCTATTCTCTTAATTTACAATCCTATTTTTCTTTTTCCTATACACTTATACACACATCAACACAGGTACAGGTAATGTCTTATTGTCACCTGAATATCACTTATCAAGATAACTTAATTATTCGACGCTAATAAAAAATAGTTTCAATTAATCACAAAACCATTTCTTCTCACTTAATTATTCTCTTCACACAATAATAAGGATACTTGTTAAGTTTGTGAAGGCTTTCATTTTATTTTTATTTTTTTGTAGATGTTTCATTATTTTGTTTATTTCATTTTTAATACGTCTGTAATCTACAATTCTTTTGTGCTATTGGATAAAATGATTTTTCATCGTTTTTGTTTTTTTCTTTTGTAATCTTTTTTTAAATCCTCGCTGCAATTATTATCATCATCGTCGTCTTTATAATGACGGTTACTAAGGTTACCATTGTTCTTATTTCGCCTTCTCTTTTGTTGTAATTATCGTTTTATTCGATCTTCTTGTAAGATTATTGTTTCATAATTGATGCTTTTTTAATTTTAAAATCACTCTTTATTTTCATACGTACGTTTTTGTAAATGCATGTTTCTGTCTTCATCGACATCATCATCATCATCATCATCATCATCATCATCATATTTCGATTTCTGCTGTGGTCACACTACCTATCAAGTCAGCGGGAAGACCTAAAGCAGGTAGTGGTGTGTATTGCTACATTTCATGATTTGTTATTCTAACTCTCATAACATCACTAGCGTTACATGGACAAAGTTCTTCTTAGTGTGTGGGTTGTACTTATCAAAACAATTTTTTTTATTTCTCTTAAGCTAGGATTTCCAGGGAGTTTTTCAATATGTTGTTGTGTTCCTTTTTTATCATTCCAAGCGCATCTATACTTGTTTTCAATTTCCATATTTTTTTCTATTTCGATTTCTAGGTCTTTATACTTCGATAGTTTTTCAAATTCCTTGATTACCATGTCACAGTCCGCTGGGAAAGCTATATCAATTAGTAGGCAAGTTTTTTCTTTTCGACTTTTGACAATTATCTCCGGCCTATTTAATCTTCCTGTCTGTAAAGGTGAATTTTGATTTCCTTTATTTCTGTAACCAGTGCTGGATGATGTTCATTCCAGTGTTTATTAACATCTTTTCAGAAGTGTTTGCATATTGGCCAGTGTAAGTATTACGATGTTTATATTCATCTGGCGCAAGTACAGAACATCCTGAGATTATATCGTCTAGGGTTTCCTGATATTTGTCACAGAACCTGCATTCTGGATCCACACTATAATGTATGATATTTACTGAAAGTTTCTAGTGAAAAGACACTGATCTTGCGCTGAAAGAATAAAGCCTCCCGTTTCAGCCTTTAATCCAGATGCTCATAAAAAAATGATTTGTCAACATCGGATTTATTAGCACGTTTTGCATATTAGCCATTCAGAGGTTTGTCTTGCCAGCATTGTTTCATCTGTACATGACCTTTATCCTTGAATTTCTTTTTCAAAATTTTTTCTGCAATTGTTAGTTCTTGGGTTATTTTTTGGTTTTCTACAGAATCTATGAGATATAAATCTCGTTTGTATTTACAACCTTTCATGAATATTTTTCTTTCTGTTTTTGTGTTGTTTGACTAACTGTATCATCCAGTTCTTTGCTGTTTTCATATATGTTAGTAAACCAATCATTGTTGTTTTGTATGACAATTCTACCTGAATAAAACCTCTCCCACCTTCTTTACGGGGTATGTGTATAGACGGTCTAGATCCGCATTTGGTTGATGCATGTTATGCTTAGAAAGAACCTTTCTTATCTTAGAATCCATTCGTCTAATATCATTTAGAGTCCAGTTCAAGATGTTAAAATTATATTGAACAACTGAGATGGCAAGGCTATTAATGACCATACTTCTCTTCTGAAAATTCAGTTTAGTTCTTAATCCCAGTCTATAGTACTCTTTTCGCACTATTTTGTTTTCATTTTTTATGGTGAATTCTTTCATTCTCATTTACACCAATGTATTTATAAGGTTTTTCTTGCCCTAAAATCTTTGAATGCTACCCCATAGGCTAAGGTCAATGGAGGAGGTTTGTTGAAGTGTTCCTCGTAAAATTGTGGCTTTAGCACATTTATCCAAACCGAATTCCATTCCAGTGGCATCACTGAGGCATTTTGCTGTATTCAAGAGACCTTCCAGCTCACTGACATTTCTAGCATAGAACATTGTCATCCATGTAAAATAGGCGGTTTATTTTCTCTTGAGATATCGTATAGTCATATTCCGTCCTGCCATGTTCGCTGGTTAATGCTATTAGGTATATACAAAATAATAAGGGAGTTTGTCTTGAAATATTCTTCTGTTAATGTTTATTTCACCAGACATATAGACTCCATTTATATGATTGAGGTGAAGTGTTGTTTTCCATGTCGACTTACTTTGTTTGACGAAATTGATAACGATGGCTGAAACCTTGTATATATTTAAAAACTTTAAGGTCCAGAAATGGGGGAACACTATTGAATTCCTTACGATAATCTATCCAGGCAGTACTGAAATTTTTCTCTGCAGTTTTCCAATATCATCCTTAGTAATTAGTCTTTACATTCGTACGAACTACGTGCGAACCTTTTTTGTTCAAGAGATAGTATGTCATTTTTTTCTAAGAAGGAATATATCTGTTTTGTCAGAATAGATCTCATCAGTTTGTAAATAGTGGGAAAACATGTAATTGGTCTGCTGTTTTTTGAACATTTGTGCCACCATTCTTGCATAGAAGGAACGTGGTTCGTTTGGTTGCCCATGGCGGATTATTGAGAATTTCTCTAAGTACTTTGGCTATTTCTTTTGTGTGCTGTATTTAGAAAATAGAGCCAAAATTTAGAAATTTTATCTATTCCTGGAGATTTCCAGTTGTGTGCTTTTTTCAGTGTACATTCAACACCATCTTCTGTGATATCCGCCCATGCATGTTCTGGTTTATTTTTCATCTGCTCTACCTCTTGCCTAATCCAATTTGCTTCTTTCTTATGCTCTTTAGGTCAAGCCCATAGTTTTCCCTAGAACTGTATAACATCTTTCTTTCTTTTTTTTTCTTTTTTTTTTTTTTTTTTGGTGGTTGTGGTGGGGGTCACTTCAATTTTTTGTTTACCTGTTTGTAAAATTTCTTGGCATCGGTTTGAAAGATCTTGTTCTGTCTGTAGAATCTTGATCTCTTTTCATTGCGTCTGATTCTTTGAGTCTTCAGTTGTATTTTTTTACTTTATTTTGCAGATGGACTTCATTTTCATTCCTAATTTTGTATTTTCTTTTGACATTTCTGCTTTTTCTGGTCTTTATATGTGTTCCTCTTGCCAGTTCATCGAGTATTGATAATTCACTTCTAATTTAATTTTGGAATTTCGTTTCTCCATTTCAATATTTTGTGTCTGACTTATATGTCTCATGATGTCTTCCTTAGCTTCTTGTTTTCCGTAAAATAATTAGAGTCAATGTGTTTTAAACTTGTTTTATTACAGACTTGTGAGCGACTAAGATCACTACTTTCAGCATTATCTTCACAGTGATTGGTGTGTATCTCAGTTTCTTCATTATGATCTGTGATTGTGCGATGTTAGTACTTTTTTATGTTCATTTTTGGTTCCCTTTCATGTTCTGAGGATTCACCTGTTCTGGTTGCAGTTCTTTTTATTTCTTTAATTTTAGCATGTGTCAATCAGTTATTTTTCATGGGGTACCTTCTTACATTGGCCAGGTTATTTTCGTCAGGGTACTTTGTAATTGCTGCTCCAACATTTTCGTCAGGGTACTTTGTAATTGCTGCTCCAACATTTTCTCGCTAAGTATCTTATGACTGGCGCGTAATGCTTCTCTGACGTTTGTGCAACGCTTCATAGAATGCAGACACAACGAGTTTGTTACTCTTCACGAGACCATTTAACCATTTCTTTCTTTATATGAATGGTTGTGGGTCTAGTTGGAGAATTCGCAGGGCCATCATCCTGGTTGCGGGGAACTGAAGATACATTATTTGTGTAGAAGATCGTATGGCAGATTTTTCGACCTCGGGTAGGTTCCCTCCTGAGGAACGGGCTCGCTGTTTATCCACTGGAAGAGCTCTCCTGGAATTTTTTATTTCACTTTTATTACTCATAGTACCCATGCGTCACTCATGAGACGCATGGGTCCAAAAATTCACTCAATGTCGCCTGGCACATTGTGTAACCGTCTTTTACAAACAGAATTCCGAAGACTCTAGGGGGTCGTTCATTACCTCATAACGCAACAGCCATTCACTCCTCGGCACAATTAACACCTTGAGTTGCGGGTTTTGGATCTGAGTTTTCCTTCCCTTAAAAAAAAAAGAGAATAAACAGTGACCATACTAATTTTTAACTTATTATAAGACGGAATGGCCACTACCAGATGAAAGGTCATACACTGCGGGTTTATCACGAGAGAAAAAAAAAGGAAAAAATAAGTAATACGATTCTTACCCATGTGCATACAGGCACATATACATATACATATACATATACATATACACACATCGACAAAGATACATTATGCCGAGTTAAAAAGTACGGAAGTTTCTGCTGGAAAGTGTGGGAATAAATAAATTTTTTTAAAAAAACTAAAATGAAAAAATTAAAGTTAAATAAAGTCAAAGAGAATTAAAATAAAATTAAAGTAATTTCAAATTGTATAAAATTTCACTTAGATTATATGTTGAAAGGCGGACACAGAATGGCATCGGCCTAAAATGTTTTACTTTCTGAATTAAGCATTATATGGTAGATCACCCCCATTACAAATTAGCGGAAGGGTCACTAAAGAATTCAAGAAAAAGAAAGAAAAATAAAAAAACTAAAATAGATTTTACATTTGCGATCATTTCTCAACCTTCTGATAATACGGGGTCCTAAGAATTAAAATTCTCACTCACAAAAAAAAAAGTTCGTCAAAACATAAAATTAGTATTGCTGTTTTTGTTAATGACGATGATTATGAGGATGATAATGATGTATTTCACGCTTTCACATGTTCATACTATCAGGTCATCCCATAATTCTGTCCGAATTTTAACGTTTTGTTAAAATGAACGAAATTTAAAGAGTATTTTATAATGTCTAATGGAGCTGAACATTATTTTTATGTTTAGATGCATTTAAACTGATCAAATTTTATTTCAGAGAACAATAAAATTAAATTTTGTTTGATTAAAACCCTGCTAACATGGAAGTACCCAAGAATCATTTGAGGCACATAATGCTTTATGAGTTCAAAGAAAGGAAACTCAGCAACCGAAGCGGCTAGAAACATTCACTCAGTTTATGGAGAGGAATGTGTGAATGAAAGAACTTGCAGAAGATGGTTTGCAAAATTCAGAGGTGGAGATTTCACCCTTGAAGATGAAGATCGAACCGGACGTCCAGTTGAGTTCGATGAAAAGCTTCTTGAAGCAGCCTTTGAAGAAAATCCTGCTTTATCAGTTGAGGAATTGGCAGTGGTTCTCAGTTCAAACCATACAACTGTTCATCGTCATCTTCAACAACTTGGAAAAGTTCCTAAACTTGGAAAATGGGTACCTCATGAATTGTCTGAAAACAACCTCAAATCCCAAGTTGACATCTGCTCTCTCCATTCTCGCCAACTTGTTTCACCTTTTTTGGATAGACTTGTGAATGGCGACGAAAAATGGATCTTTTATCGAAATGTTAAGCTTCGTAGACAGTGGCTTGGTAAAGGGGAAGGACCCCAGCCACAGCTGAGAAGGGAACTTCATGGGCAAAAGATTCTTCTTTCAATCTGGTGGGATCGCCAAGGAATAATCCACTTTGAATTCTTACCACCTAATGCAACAATTAATGCTCAAATATACTGTCAACAATTAGAGCGTTTGAACCAAGCTTTGAGGGAATCGAAAAGGGGTGATGTTCCATCAGGACAATGCGCGACCCCACACAGCAAGAATCACGTCATAAAAGATCGAAGAACTTGGTTGGAAGAAAATTCCTCATCCACCTTATTCTCCCGATTTTGCTCCTTCAGATTACCATTTGTTTCGTAACTTACAGAATCATTTGGAAGAAACAGCTTTTGTAACACAGGAAGAGGTCAAAACTGACATTTGTGAGTTCTTCGAATCAAAGCCAAAAGAATTTGACAGTAATGGAATTAGTAAGCTTGTTAATAGATGGAAGGAAGTCATAGATAATCAGGGAAATACATTGCTGATTGAATCTGTAATTAAATGTAACATTTGGTCACTTGTTTTCTTTATTCAAAATTCGGACAGAACTTATGGGATGACCTGATAGATGCCTATAAAATATTAAGTGTTAAGCATCATCCTCATTAGCCTCAAATAACCCAGGTGTGCCGAGGTCTTCAACTCTTCATTCTAATTGATTTAATCTTAATTCTGTATTGTTTTTGACACGGTTACTTTTCGTTATTTTTCTCTTCGGCTACTGTGATGTTCTTAGTCACTTCTGTCTTCTCTTCTACAGCTCTTGTTTTTCTATATTCATATGATCAAAAGACTCAGCCAGTATCCCAGGACATTGATCTTATTTTTGTAGTCTGTATGTCTCTTGTCGCCGACTGATTCCAATTTTGCTATTTTGACTATTTGTTCCTCGTGTGATCCATTTGAAAATGCGTTATCATTATTTACACTGTTTACATTCGGACTGTTGTCCTCAATTTTCTTGTTGTTATCGCAACGTTTCGGCCGTTGTACTTCCTGTCTTCATCAGGTGTATATCGATCCGAGTAACCTGCAGGAAGTTTCGAACTGAACCCTCTATTTGATCTACTCGGGTTTTCCACTGACGATTTGTAGTGATATCTCGTCTAGTTCTCATTCTAGTGCTGCTCAGTTATTAATCGCTACGTTTCAAGATATCCCGAAATATTGCGATAACAACAACAAAGGTAGCGACAATAGTCTGTATGTAAATCATGTAAATGATAATAACTCATCATCTCAGAAATTCTCACAGAAAGTATTATTAGTATTACAAAAAAAGTCTACAATAGTCGTCGAGATTTTGGGATTTTATAAATTTTTGCTTCTAAAATTTATTTATTTAATTTTAGTTTTAGTTTTATATAATATTACTGTATATCTTAAAAACACAGTCGTTTGCACAGTTCCTAATGGATCACAGTCTCTACTCAGTCATGTTTATTTTTGTATTCTTTCTCGACTAGTTTACTTTATTCACTATTTATTATTCCATTTTTTTTTATCTACACCTAATCTCTGTAACTATTATTAGCAGAGTCGATCCGTACTATCCTGAAAACCACGACCTTCTGATTGGGAGCCCCAGCAAGTGCTTTGTCACTCTCGCTATATAATCAACTTTGCTTTTTTCTACCTACGTTTATATTAAAGCAAGCACAACTTACTATTAAAAGATGAAAAATTCCGTGGACTTTTGACTTTGTTTTCCTCATGCTAAGTCACTAAAAAAGACTATTTTTATCCATAATTTTGAATGTGTTAAAATTATTCAACTTTTTCACAAGAAAAATCGCAAGTTAATGCTAAAATTTGTAATTTTACATGAATACTACCTTATAAAAATTGAGTAGTAGTAGATCATAGATTGGAGGACACAACACTCTTGCACCAGCCCTGATTCTTATTATTTCATTCATTGAATGTTTCTAACTGGGGGGGGGATTACATTGGTGACTAACTCACAGCACGTGTCTTCAATTATCCAGAAATCTCTTTAGTATTCAAGGTGTTTTCTAACTGGGGGGGGGATTACATTGGTGACTAACTCACAGCACGTGTCTTCAATTATCCAAATCTCTTTAGTATTCAAGGTGTTTTTCTAACTTTATATTGTATTCAAGGTGTTCTTTTAGTATTCAAGGTGTTTTTCTGGGGGGATTATATTGGTGACTAACTCACAGCACGTGTCTTCAATTATCCAGAAATCTCTTTAGTATTCAAGGTGTTTTCTAACTGGGGGGGGGGATTACATTGGTGACTAACTCACAGCACGTGTCTTCAATTATCCAGAAATCTCTTTAGTATTCAAGGTGTTTTCAGTGATGCTAACGTTTGGATTGTTTCCATTCTTCATCGGTTTTCGTTTTCTCACATTTTTTCTATGTTCTTCAAGACAGTTACACCCTTTTGCAAATTAATTGAAACAAAACGAATAATTCCGTTATTATTTACTTTTATTCGTTTTAAATCAGGAGAGTTTCCGGGCCAATCTATAGTCCTTTGATTTGCTCACCGGTAAGGTTTGCCAGTGTGTTAGTGCAGCGTAACAATTATCGTAAGCTTCCTTGGAGTAACGTCCATCGCAAACAATGGCCGTAGGACACCTAATCGACAGTTGAGACAATAGTGTCTGGGTGTGATAAAATCTGATGCAATCAATATTTTTCCAAGCCAAACAAATTTCATCATACAGCCCGAAAATAGATCCATATTACTGCACACCACTTCAAATAACCTAATGTGAGGAAAAAATTAAAATCGATTACACCCTGTCACTCCAATGGGTCTAAAACTGACTGTATGGTGAAAGAAAGCAAACTAAAGCGATTGTTTCATTTAATTTGCACCAGGGTTTATGCTCCAGTAACAATAAGTATGACTGTCACTTTAACGTTCCACAATCTTTTCACTTTTCTTGCGTGGTCGGCTTTTCACCTTTCAATTTGACAACGTCGTTTGATACAACGAAATACAAAATTTGACAAGTTTTCTTCTTGTCCAAGTCAATTAGTCCAGGATTCTGACCTGAATTTGGGTTATCCTTTTGAATCTCGACGCTTCAGAGAATATCTCTTTTCCTTGTTTACGTCTATCAAACCCGATCTTTC
>CAHIKZ030000082.1:587500-605000 GCA_903632075.3 Acanthosepion pharaonis | reverse complement strand
ACTTGCGGCAAAAAAAACAAATAGATCTCTAACAGATAAAGAGTCAAATCAATAAATATCAGAAATAATAAAAATACAATGAACTTAAAGAGAAAAAAAACATTTTTCTCTCATTTGTTTTCCACTGTAAGCAAACCATAAACAAATATCCTCCTTTTTTTCTTTTTTTTTTTCTTAATTTCTTCGTGCATATAACTGAAGCTACTCTCCGTTACATTTAGTTTTAGTCTTTTTATTTATTCATGTATTTAGTTACTTTTTTTTTCCTTTTTCTTTCTTCCACAATTGACATCCCCTTAGAATATATCTGTCTACAGTTATTGATTTTACATTCCCTCTATCCAGGTAAATACAATTTACAAGAAAACCAATTGCCTGCTGAAAAGTTCTGGGGCCGACCTACTTCTTAAAATCATTTCAGTGAATATCCATCCTCTTATATGGCAGTGAATGTTGGACAATCTTCCATCGGATGAGGGGAAAAAATAAAAGCAGCAAAAAATGTAGTTGTACAAAAGTATACTGAAAATTCTACGAATGGAGAAAGTAAGTAACAAAGAAGTCTTGAAGAAAATGGCAACAGAAAGAACACTTATATTCAGAATCAGGAAAAGGCAACTGAAATTCTTTGGACACATAATGAGGAAGGAGGGCTTAGAAAACATAACCCTCACGGGGAAAATTGTGCCGTAAGAGAGATATGAGAAAGCATCGAACGTGACGAGCTTGTGTGAACGGAAGACAATAGGGAGCAAAAGGGTGAAAAAAATTTAAAGTCTGTTCGAAGGCACAGAAGAAGAAATAGGGATTTGGGGATGTGGCCCAGACAACTTTTTGAACACCTACTCAGATATATGCAAATGCAAAAAGGCGTAAAAATTTTTATTATTTAATAATATTCTATTAAATGATTTCTCTTTCACACACTATGTATTTTCGCACATACACATACCTCATACACTAATGTATATATATATATATATATATATATATATATATATATATATAAATATATAGAGAGAGAGAGAGAGAGAGAGATAAAATATTTGTAAAACGACAATAAGAATAAAGACAAGTTTTCCTTTTCTCTTTATTCAGATAGATAGATAGATAGATAGATAGATAGATAGATAGATAAATAAGGAGGCACGGTGGAGTAGTGGGTAGCATCTTGGATTAAGAAATAGAAGAGCCGAGTTCGAATTCCAATCGAATCCATTACATTCACTTACGTGCTTGGAAAGGTATTAATCCTCTTCTTCAGCTATGGGTAAATAGCAGGACAGACTAGGTTCTATAGTCTTGGATGGCAACTAGTTTAGGATAGATCAAAACCTGCGGAAGGTCGATTGGGGACCTCGTGGCACGTAGTGATAAATAGCATACAGAAATCTCGTAGCACGTAGTGCACCAGGTCTCTGTATATGGCTCTTTGAAAAGTGTGGTTGATTCTGCACAAATCCTTCACCACTATAATCAAATCATATGTGTATCTGTTCTGGTGTTTGCCCTCTAATGAGGCTTACTTTAAAGTAAGCCTCGGGAGAACAGTGATATAGACTGAACTCTGGTCAACCGACGCACACTCCCAAGTCATGTAACACACTTATCTTGCATTTACTGTTCAATACACTATTTATCTGCAACCTCTTGTCTTGTTATATCTTAACCAATTACTTGGTCACAACAGTACCATAGGTGTCTGGCTGTTGGCTCCTAATTGCTTGACCCTCATACATCGAATACGACGGAAAAGTCCACCATAAATAGATAGATAGATAGATAGATAGATAGATGTTTGTGTGAGATAAATAATTAATATAAAAATATCCGAACAAAGAATGTTAGATAGAAACCATGAAAATCAGTTGGCGTTTAATTTTTTAAAAATTATTTTCGTGTTGACGTTTCGCTTCGCTCTCAACAATTTCAGATTAACCAGGATGTTTTTAAGTAACTGGGTTTCTATGTTAACGATTTTTCCTTAGATATTTTTCAGTGGAAATTCAGTGAAATATCAACAAGAAATTAAAAATAAATATCCGATTTCTTTTAATGTGCAAACACTAAACAAATAATTAAACGTAGCAAAACAATGCATGACTATCACCAATGAAGACATAAATATAATTAAACACTACCGAAAATCAATATTATACCACAAAAAAATATGGACAAAAAAGGGTCATAATAATAATAAATTTGGCATAACAATGGGTAGCTATGATGGTGCATGTTATGCGAACGCCTAGGCATATACATAATCAATAAGCTAACTAATATTAAAAACAAAAAAGACATGAGACTATACAGTAACGACGGTCTATTAATTCTAAGAAACTATAACGGCAGAACTACGGAAAGAATAAAACAAGAAATAATAAAATCCTTCAAAACCCTAGGATTTACAATGAATATAAAATCAAATCAAAAAATAGTAAATTTCTTAGATCTAACAGTCAACTTAAACAACGGAACCTACAAACCATAGAGAAAACCAAACAAAAACATTTTCAACAAAAATACAATCAAAATTAGTTACAGCTGCATGGATAACATGGAGAAAAAAACAACGAAGCACAATAAGAAAAATACTCAACAAAACCAACAGCAATTACAACAACAATAACATATAGCAAAATAACACCATTTAATTTTACTGCAGAAATTAAGAAAATTGTCCACTTAACAATAAATGTTTATAGAATAACATAATATGAAAACTAATCGTTACTAATAACATTAATACAGATGAAAACTTTACATAGGAGCTACAGAAAAAATTTAAAGAAAGATATTAAAACCACCAAATGTCATTCGAAAGAAAAAATACACAAAAAATACAACCCTAGCAAAATACATATAGAGCCAAAAAAAAACGATATACCCACTAAAATCAAATGGGAAATTATAAAAACAGCAGCAGTAAAAATTATAAATTATGCTAAGAAGAAAATTTAGCAATAATTTCTTAAAAACCAAAATAAACTCTTAAACAAGAAAAGTGAAATATGAGGTAAATATAGACATATAAATAAATAATTGTTTGCCATCTAAGCACTAATTAAAAATAAACAAATAAATATAAATAAAATAAATATAATATAAATAAATAAATTAATGAAATAAATATAATACAAACTTTAAATAAATAAATTATAGAAACAAACATAATATACACTTAATTTATTAATAGATAAGTAAAAGAACATACACTTATACGCGTGTGTGTACAAAACACACACAAACACCAAAAATAAACAAAACTAACCCCCTATAATTATTACTTCAATATATAACACCAAGACAAAAACAAATAAACTACTAACCATTAAATAAAATTGAAACATTAAATAAACGATAACATATGGTATACGCATACACTTATTACATATATGTGCGAGTGTACAGTGTCCCTGCGGTGCATGCGTGAATATATATATATATATATATATATATATATATATATATATATATATATATATATATATATTCGAGGAGAAAAGTGAATTTATAAACAGTGACTATTACTGCAGCTGAAGCAAGACTAAGACGAATCGAGTTTCCCCTTCGCTGGCGTATTTGTCTAAAAAAATAAATACGTCTAAATTCACCTTCATTCCGAGCGCCAATGGGATAAAATCTTCGACTGATACCAAATCATTTGGGTTTCGATCTCGCCTTAGCCACACTGATGTGTCTGTCTGTGGATGACTATATATATATATATATATATATATATATATATATATATATATATATATATATATGTGTGTGTGTGTGTGTGTGTGTGTGTGTGTGTGTGTGTGGATATCTAAGCAACAATTCTATTAGCCCAACCAAAAATAAAAAAACATTAATAACTTCACCATTTAAGCATTCGTTTATAAATAACAAAGCACAGGCATAAGTTTACATTTATATATATGTGCGCGCTTGTATGCCAACATATATGGGTGCATACATGTGCATAAAAAACTTACATTAATGTTAAATGCACATAAAAAGGAAAAAAGGAAAATATAGGCAGTAAAACTAGAAAACCAAATAAAGTAAATAAAGATATACAAAATGGCCCCGCTAAAACCACCGTTGCAAAAGCAGGTAAAAAATAATCAATCCAAATAAATAAATTAAAAAGTGCCTCCCGCCAAAATAACAGAATAGCCTACGGCAAGCAATCAAAACATTGGACGAACAGATAGCTTTAATTATCTTCCCAGACCAAAGCTATGAAATAAGCAACCTAAGCATATCACCCCAATTTTTTTTTTACTAATAAAACATCAAAAATCGAAAAGAATAAATAATACAAAATGAAAATGAAATACAAGTAAAATAAATTAACCCAAACAAATAAATAAACAAAAAAGCAACACCCGCAAAAATAACCGCCAGAATAGATTACCCACAATGCACCACTGATCCATATATATATAAATGGTCGAGGAAAAATCCAACATTCGCGGCCTGACGATTGCGTCTAGAATAAAACAGCCTGTCGTCTCTGAGTGTTGACTTCAATGTTCATTTTTATATTTATATTTACATACGCTCTATCTCTGTTATTGAGCACTTTATCCCATAAATATAGCACATCTTAAAACTATATATATATATATATATATATATATATATCAGATTAAAAAATAACATACATTGATTCCTCAAATATAGCTTTGTTTGCGTTTCGAATACGAAACAGCAGTATTCACTTTTGAGAAAATCTGAAAAAGTAAAATCTGCTTTAAAATCAAATAGATCCTTGTTTCATTGTAAAGTTCTACGTAGCCGAAAGCTCAACGCACGTCAGATTAAACGGCTGTTTCTCCTGCAAAGGCGGACGCATGTTTGAATCCTGTCGGAGGTGTGCATTTTCTTTAATAAGTTTCCTCAAATGTTCAGGTGAGTAAACGAAAGAAAATGCTGTTTAAACTGAACAATGCGTCTACTTAAATCAGTGTATACACTGACAATAACGTTTAAAGTATGAAAAATATGTCGGATTAAAAAAAACATTATTGCACATTGTTGGCATTGTTGGTGCTCGATGTATAATAGCAGAACTATAATTGATATTAATAAAGATACATTCTTCCTCGCTAGTTGCACAACGCAATAATTAGGTGTTGATTTAAAACTAACCGTTGTATAATTTAAACACACACACACACACACACACACACATATATATATATATATATATATATATATATATATATATATATATATATATATATATATTCAAAAGTAACAAAGAACAAAGAGTAAGATTTCAGCATTCAAAACATTAATTAAAAAAGAGCTCAAAACAAAAGTTAAAGCCGTATATATTTTTATATATATATATATGAATTGTGATAAAATACAGATCAAATATGGAACGGAATTCGACAGAATGATAAGACAAGATTTTTTAACGTTGAAACAAAATGTACAGTTTTGTAGTGGGTATGTGCATGTTTTAATACAACATTGCATAATATATATATATATATATATATATATATATATATATATACTGTAAATTTTTCATAATTATAGAGAATCAATAATGAAAATAGAGCTCTCATAGATGTAGACATTACAGGCATAAGAATTATGCGTTCTACTAATCTTAATTCAATCTTGGAAAAATATTGGCTTTATATATCTTCCCTTTCTTTATTATCTGTAAATTACGATGCCTTCTTTGGAAAGATAGGAGACTTATTTCCCGTTGTTTCTCCACGTTTTTTATCCAAAATGTATTATGGCTCTCTACAGCTTCCTTTTCATGTTTATCTGTGAATTGCGACGCTTTCTCCATAGTTTAGATTTCATAGTTTTCCTTCACTTCAACAAGTTACTACCCAAAGCTACAGTCTATCTTGTTATTTAACAACTCCCTCATCGCAATCGACTCATGCGTTTCACAAGGGGTTTTTATGCGAAAGTGAACAGTGGCTCAGAATCGTTGATACCAATTTTCGTGTCGATTCCATCTGTCAATATAATACTAAAAGTCTGTGATTGCGTGCGTGTATGTGTGCTGTGTCCGCCCGGAGCATAATCTAATTTAAGTGAATAAGATTTTAAACTACGAATTGTTTATACAGTAAGTATTTTTATTTTAACTTTCTTCAAACAGACAATTTTTTTAATTAAAATATTTTTAAGTTAAAGACAGACACAAAGAGATCCCGCTCTGCTGTTTCATCCAGTTGTTTGTAGAGTAATTATTCATATTTTAGCTGTCTTTAAACAATATTTTAAATATTTAAAAAATATTTTTTGGCATATTTAAAAATATTTTCAAGTGAATATGATTTTGAAATATTTTTGGCATATTTAAAAATATTTTCAAGGGAATATGATTTTAAAATATTTTTTGGCATATTAATAATATTTTAAAATTAATCTGATTTAAAGATCAAGTTTATCCTGGAAGTTTTATTCCTATTAAATGCTGTAAACAATTAATAAAACGTTAAATATGAACCTGTAAACCAGGCTAATGATGAAACGAACGAATTGAAATATTTAATTGAATCATAATAAAATTAACTTTAATTTCAATGGAACGTTGAAATCAACTTCAATGTTTTATAATCTGAACAATCAGTGAGCCAATCGGTCACGGGTAATCTAGTTTCACATAAAAGTTGGTAGCCATACCACAAACCATCTGTAATGAAAACGGGACAAGAGATTCTGTCTAGTAATCGTTTATTCAATTAAGAATACTACTACTCATCTGACTTGACAGCGGAAGTATACAGCTTTTATAGCTTGGATTATCTAAGAGGAGATAATCCATATTCACAACATTCTCCCCCACCAAATTTCTCACTGATAGGGAAGAAAGTCCCTTAAATGTCCAGGCTCCCTACGAGTTCGCAGTGGCCGCCTCGGCAGTCCATGATTCGTGGTCGGAGTAGTCGAACAGGGAGGCTCTTCAGTGCGAGCCTGTCTGTGGGCTCTAAAATACCTTGCTCCGAAATGTTTCCTTCTCAGAGGAGCAGGCCGTTCCGCGTCAGAGTCAGTCTCTGGATGAACACGTTTATTCGGTGCTAGCCCTTCATCTGTCAGGTTTTCAGGTGTTGGCCCATCCGAAGTGTCTGACGGGGCCTCAACGGAGACAGTGTCGTCAGACGGCGTGTCAGGAACAATTTCAGTGCCATGATCTTCCGGAGGGGCTTCAGTGTCAGGGGTAGTTGGTCTGTCCTCAGGGGCTATCCACGGTCCGGTTACGTCTCCGGCCGGTGCTAGGTCCCTGAGAGACACATTAGACTCTCTACCATCTGCATGTCGTACTAGCGCGTACTGAGGGTTCGCCTCTATAAGTTCTACCTCGTCCACCAAGGGATCGTTCTTGGTGTAACGTGCATGTCGTCTCAGAAACACAGTACCGGGTCGAGAGAGAGCCAAGATGGAAGCGAAGCTCCCGCCGAACTCCGTCGCTGAAAAGGTAGAAACCTTTCGTGTGGGGTGGCATTCGTGGCGGTACACAATAGGGAACGAATGGCGTATAATGCGATAGGAAGGAGATTTTCCCAATTATCAATTGAACATCCGTTATCTGAGGCAGCCAATTGAACGGTCTTCCAAATAATGCCGTTATATCTTTCGCATTGGCCGTTACCCTTAGGGTTGTAGGGAGTTGTCCGGCTTATAGCTACTCCTCGTTCCTGTAGAAATTGCCGAAGCTGCTCTGACATGAAAGAAGCCTCTCGGTCCGAATGTATATAGGCAGGGGCTCCAAAGATGGCGAACAGTGAGCAGAGACATTGTATAATTGCAGCAGCCGATATGTCTGAACAAGGGAAGGCAAAAGGAAACCGTGAATATTCGTCGATAACCGTTAATATATATCTGTTCCTTGTTTTATTTGGTAGCGGTCCTTTAAAATCAAGATTGAGTCTTTCAAACGGTTGTGTTGCTTTTATTAAAACGCCAGTTTGAGGTTTATAAAACCGGGGCTTTATTTCAGCACACGTTCGACAAGAATTTGTAATTCTTTTACCTCCTCCACTGAGAAAGGCAAGTTTCTACACCTCACAGCATGAACCATTCGAGTAATGCCCGGGTGACAGAGATTGTTATGTAGCGTTCGGAGTTCGTCCCCGCTTGATGCCGTACAGTATGCTCTTGAGAGTGTATCAGCTGTTAAGTTCTCCTTGCAGGTCGGTAGCTGACGTCAAAGGAGAAACAAGATAGCTCAATTCTCCACCTCGCTATTTTCTCATTCTTTATTTTACTCGTAGTTTTAGAGTTGAACATAAAAGCAACTGATTTCTGGTCAGTAATAAGTTTAAAGTGGCGTCCGATCAGGTAGTGTCGCCATTTTCTTAAAGCCTCGACTATGGCGTAGGCTTCCTTTTCAATTGCGGGGTGTCGTCGTTCAGCCTGTGAGAGGGTCCTTGAAAAGAAGGCTACAGGACGATCAGCTTGTTTCAAAGAAGCAGCAATAGCACAGTCTGACGCATCCGTTTCAACAACCAGAGGAATATTTTGGTCTATTGTTGTAATTGCAGATTTCGCAATATCCTTTTTCAGTCCCTCGAATGCCTCAACGGCTTGATGGGACAGAGGAAACGTCTCTACTTGTGTCAATGGATGTATCTTTTCTGAGAACGAAGCAATCCATTGAGAGTAATGAGCAAACATGCCCATAGCACGTCGAAGGGAAGGCTGCTTGTGAGGTACAGGCATCTGGAGTAAAGGTTTCAATCGATCTGCGTCCGGTGCCATAAAACCCCAGTAGGTTTATTTTGTCCAGTCCAAACGAGCATTTGTCGTCGTTTAGGGTAAGGTTGTATTTATCGACGGCGGACATGAACCGTCTGAGATTTTCGTCGTGTTCCTTTCTATTATGGCCACATACTGTGACGTTGTCGATGTACCCAAATGTGCCTTCCAGTTTCTCATCCGTTATGATTTGGTCGACTATCCTTTGAAAGCTGGCTACCCCATTCGTAACGCCAAAAGGAATCCTGCGAAATTGATATAGTCGACCGTTCGCCTCGAAAGCAGTGTATGGCTTGTCTCTAGGTCTAATGGCGATCTCATGGTACGCGCTTTTCAAGTCCAGAGTGCTAAACATACGATATTTGGCTATTTCGCCTATCATTTCATCTATCCTGGGTAGTAGGAAGGCGTCCAAAAGAGTAAATCTATTTATGGTTTGGGAGTAATCTATAACCATTCTCTTTTTTATGGTTGCTAGAAGTGGTTATAACTACCTGAGCCCTCCAGGGTGATTTGCTAGGCTCAATTATACCCTCCTCAAGTAGTCTTTTATCTCAGAGTCAATGAATTTTTTTATTATTATAAGAAAACGTCTGCTTCTCACTGCTATGGGTTTGCAGTTTTCAGTTAGGTTTTCGAAAAGTGACGGGTACTGGATTTTTTGCTGTCGCCAATCCACAAATTTTCAATGCGGGCATTGAACCGCCAAACGTAATTTCAACCTGTGAGTGTTGCTGCAAAAAATCGTGTCCCAGTATTATTTCGCAACAAAGGTTTTTCATTACGGATAATTAAGTGGTTTTATAGGAGACGTCATTAAATAGTAAGTCCACCAAACAATAACCACTGACTTGCGCAGACAATGACGCGTTTGCCATTGTTACTCTGCTGGGGGAGATACAATTTGTTGGTTTTTACCAAGTTTTCTTTGATAAAATTTCCTGAGCTCCCGGTATCGAGCAGGGCATTTGTAGACCTCCCGTTAATTTTCACTTTTACAATAGTTTTTGAAAGGCAGTCGGGGGAGGCGGCTAAAGTTGCAGAAGTATTTTGACGAGTGGATTTGTATAGAGTTTTAGAAGACTTGCATACCTTTGAAAAATGACCAAGTTTTCCACATTTATGACAACGAGTTTCTCTGGCAAAGCATGAGACTCGTAGGTGTTTAGATAAGCCGCAAAAATAGCAAGTGTCCTTTTTTAAAGCGGCAGTGACCGATTGTTCTTGAAGCTTCGTCGGACTATCGTCATGAGGGGGGACAGTAAGAACAGGTGGGTTTAACGCGGCGCCCACGGTGTCTGGCTGTAAATAAGAACTAGACTGCTGTATAGCACTTTCGAAGATATACGCTTGCTCGTAAGCTGTTCTAAGTGTAAGGGTCTTATTCTCAAGAAGACGTTGTCTTATCTGAGTATTGCGTAAGCCGTTAATGAAGGCGTCCAAAATGTGTAGCTCTTGGGCCTCTAATGCCGTCATTGGGCAGAAGTTGCAATCTTTGCTCAGTGTCCGAAGGCTCTTAAGGAAATGGTCCAATGTCTTGCCTGATTCTTGTCGGCGAGTCGCAAGTAGGTGTCTAGAAAATATCTCATTTTGGGGCTTTATGTATGTAGCGTTCAGTACATCGATTGCTTCTTCGTAGGTAACGCAATCCGAGATAATTTCGTTGACTGTGTGAGACAGGTAGTTGGTTAGGAGCGCACGCTTATTGATGGGACGTCCCGGTCTTTCTGAATGTAGAACCTCGATGAAATTTGTAAATGTCTCCCGCCAATGTTTCCAGCACTTGTCGGCTGAATCGCTTTCTGGATCTGTGGTAAGTCGCTCAGGTCGCATAAATTGTTCCATTCTTAATTGAATAAAATGTAATGAAAAAAGGACAAGAGATTCTGTCTAGTAATCGTTTATTCAATTAAGAATACTACTACTCATCGATATTGAGTCACCCCCTTCCACGAGGGTGTCATGTGGCACAAAGCCTTTTTAACGTGGGCATTCCCGAGCCATTAGGCTCGGCCAAAAATAGTCCATTTGAACCCGTATAAACGGGTTCATGGTTCATGGCCGAGTTTTCGGCGTACCTCCCCGAAGGAGACTCCGCCCTTCGGCGTAGCCTCCTTCCCGGGGTTAGAATACTACTACTCATCGATATTGAGTCACCCCCCCACGAGGGTGTCATGTCACACAAGGGCCTTTTTAACGTGGGTATTCCGCCCGCTTCGGCGTAGCCTAGCCATTAGGCTCGGCAAAAAAATAGCCCATTTGAACCCGTATAAACGGGTTCAGGGCCGGTTTTACCTCCCGAAGGAGACTCCGCCCTTCGGCGTAGCCTCCTTCGGGTTAGAATACTACTACTCATCTTACTTGACAGCGGAAGTATACAGCTTTTATAGCTTGGATTATCTAAGAGGAGATAATCCGTATTCACAACACCATCATTAACTTATTTGATAACAGATGGACAAAAAGACTTTTGGCGAATTATCGAAAGATTTTCATACGATTTTATTTGCTTCTTTACTTTTCTATAAATATTGAAAAAGGAACAATGGATATGTTGTCCGTAAAAATGCTCTTCAAACAGCCGACTGAAAAGTTTCTAGTCTGACTAAGGAATACTTCCCAAAAAGTTCTTATGTTCAGTTATTTGGCAAAGACATCATTCGAACCGAGATTTTTTAGCCCCTTCTCGTGTTTGTGTGTCATTGTTTGCGAATTGTTCTCACCTTTTAAATTTTTTATGCCTATATTACTCGACTTTTAGCATTATCAGTGACACAGGGGTTATAATAATGACGGCTTCTTCTCTCTTTGAGTTTTTTTTTTTTTTTTTGCATCAGAATTTGTCCTATTCTTCTACAAATAATAATAATGAATGCTTTTAACTGGGACAAAACCAGGATAATGATCTTGCTCAGGAAATAAGAAAAGTGTACAACAGGAAGTTTACTGTCGCGTCTATAACAGATGGCGCACTTGGAACAGTTACAAAATTCCTCAGAAAAGAAATGGATGAATTAGAAATTTGAGAAATTGTCCTGGTAAATTCATTACTGGATCGGTAAGGATATAGAGAAAGGTGTTGAATATTTGAAGAGAATAATTGTCACTGAATCTGCAGTGATAACCACCAGTACGAAGTGCAGAAATACAAATGAATAAAATATTATTAATAATAATATTATTATTATTATTTCAATATTTTCTGAGATAATGTATTTAATATTTGGTAATTAATGCATAGACAGCGGGTCACAACCAACAACCTTATGTATTATGCAATTTTCCTCTGATTCTAAGTATTCATCTCTTTCCAGATTATTCTTGCCGTTCCTTCTTCCTTCTTCGAGTCTTCTTCCGGCAAAAATTCACACTGTTTAAACAATGCTAGTTTTCGTTATCTATGTTTCTATTCTATCAGTCATTGTACCATGTGCAAATGTTTTTAATCTTTTTTTTCTCTTTGAATTTAATCAATTATTTTTTAATTAACTTCGTGTAGCCTATTATACAAGGTGTGATGGGTAAATTGTCGCCATTTTAAACTTTTAATTTTACACATGCGTGTTGTTTGTTTTTGACTTTGTCGACTGCACAGTATAGTAGGGTCAGTTGGGCACCGTCTATGAGAAAAAGAGCACCATGGCGAAATTCCCTCCACCAAAAAATTGAAAACAGTATGCTGTACTGCTTGGCACTCGCGCCGGAATTTCCAATATGAACATTTCAAAGTGTTTGGGTGTCAATATGAGAACAGTGCTGAGGATTCGGAAAGAGTTGGATGAGTCTAATATGAAAGTGTTTGGAATGATCACTACTGATGATGACTTTATAAATATGATGATATTTATTCCATCCATTTGAAAAGATATTGACACCACTTCCTACCTACCTACCACTCACCCTCTTACCCACCCCTCTTGGCAAGTGAAGTTCACCAAAAAGCTTGTATCGTCTGACCAAAAAGTCTGCTCTAAGATAAAATAGCACGCTCGCAAGTGGTAAGCTTTTACTTTAACAGGTTTTGAAAATTGCCATTTTGTGTTTACTTGTGTATTTCTTTTTTTCCCTCCTTTTGACTATGTTTTTTTTGCTTTAAATTTAATTAATTTTTAATGAACTTTCCCATTTTCTCTCTCTCTTTTTTCTTGTACTTATTATCAAAATGTATTACTATTATTATTAAGAAATATTTGACCACAACTAACTTCATTCTTACTGGATTATATTCGTGCTGGATGCTTTAACTAAAGAATCTTCTGTATGCCTATGTCGTAATAAGTGTCTAAAACCTGACGTGACAAGAGGGAATTAACTTTCCGCCCGATACATCATATCTTATACTAAGTTTAAACTTAATATGATCTATTTTCCTTAATTTATGCATATATATATATATATATATATATATAATCATTCATCTAGAAATAATATTGGCACAGTACCTGCACTTAATGAATTCACTTGAAATGGTCGCTGGATATATTTGCACTTAACTTTTTCCATTGCTACCAATGAATTCTCTGTTCCAGGCTATCTACCTCTTTTCTGAAAAGATTCCAGCATTCACATGCATGGCTTTGATGTTTATACCCGGAATAATCTTCAAATGATAACGATATTGTCACTTTAGTCCACAGACATCTCTTTCATGTGCTTATTACACTCTGTTACCTATCTCTTTTTTCGCTCCCCCTCTTCTCAGGACTGCAATATATTTGACATGATCTCTGGCAGTATAGAAACGGCATTCACTCTTCATCTAGCTGTGAACATCTTTGACTTTAATCCGAACTACGACACGTGGCTCAAACATTCTAATTTTACCGATGTTGCCGGTATTCAGATTCTCAATTTTTCCACTGCTCAATCCCTTGCTTAAATCGTGGATATCTCTGTTCATTTTACCTTGCAAATCCGACCTTCTTGATTTATTTCTTTTCTTATTTATTAAACAGGAACCCCCTATTCATAAAAATCTTTCCGTTACCAGACTGGAACTCAGCCCGTAACTTTCTTTGAGACAACCGTGGATTGACATTTTTAATCCTTTAAGCCCTGACCACCGCTTTACTGGTGGTAGAGAAAATGACGTAATACCCAGCCACCGGTTGAACGGTGGTAGAGAAAATGACTTAATGCTCAGCCACCGGTTGAACGGTGGGTAAACTATCTATCATTTTGACTCAGGAGTTCAGGCAGAAGGGTTAAAATTGTTTAGGAACGCAAGGCTCAAAGGGTTAACCTTCAAACTGAGAACTGTGCTGCTGAGGTTTATTCTTGGGTCAAAGCCGGGATGGGTGCTTTCATTCCTTCTCGGAAATACCAGATTAAAACACTTCTCCATGGTTTATGCTCTGCCGCTACAGCCCACAGGAACCAATATTTCAAGTTATACCTGCCTGACAACTCTCGTCACAACAGACGCCTATTCGGGGCTGCACATCATAAGTCTAAACGTGTCCTCGAAGAGGCTAAGCTTCTGTTTGCTAAGAGAATCTTATTGCATCTAACAACTATGGCTCACGTGATTAATGGCAGCTCTCTAATAGTATATAAATAAGAGTAACTTTTCTATTTATTTCTTCAATCAATTTGATAAAGCTGAATGTTTCGCCCATAAATTCTACTTAAACTCTATTCTTGACTAATTTGGAGCATCTTTGTCTAACATCCCACTTAGAACTGAGCCTCTGTTGTGTGATATGCATATAACCCATTCTATGGTTTCTGCTATCATCTCTAATCTGAATCCCCATAAAGCATGTGAACCTGATGGAATCCCTGTAATAGTCCTTAAGTAGTGTGCCCTCGAACTGACTCATGTTCTCTCTAAACTGTATAATAATTTCCTCGCTTCCTCTTGCTTTTATGCCTGCTAGAAATCCTTATCTGTTGTTCCGGTTTTTTAGGAACTCTGGTGAACTGTCCGATCCTTCGAACTATCGGCTTATTAGCCTTCTACCTCGTCTTGGGAAAATTCTAAAGAATCGATGCTGAATTGGTTAAGCATCTTACATCGCAGGGCCTTTTTGCAGACAAGCAATATGGCTTTCATTTTTACAGGTCAACTGTTGATGTGTTGACGATAATTCCAAAAAGTGTCTACCAAGCTCGAGATAAGAATGGTGAAGCTCTGGCTGTAACTTTGGACATCTCGAAAGCTTTCGATAGGGTTTGGCAAACAGGCTTTCTTAACAAGTTGAAAAGTTACGGTGTCCCAGGACAAATTTTTGAACTGATCCAGTCTTTCTTATCAAATCGCGAATGAAAGTTATCCTGGACGGCCACTCTTCTAGATCCCTTCGTGCTAATGATGGTGTCACCTAGGGCTCTATCCTTGGTACTACTTGTTTGTTTTTTTTAACAACCTTCTTGATGGCATCAGTTCTCAGTTTGGTATTCATGCTGATGACACAACCATTTACTCTTGTCTCGATAGTAAGTCTGATCAGTTCCCTAAGGAAAGTGACTAGTTGCGCTTTCTTGGGCTAACGTTCTCATATGACATGAAGTGGAAAGACTATACTGAATTGCTATGTCAGCTTCTAATAAAGTTGGTTTACTGTGTCGAGCTGTGTATCTCCAGAATCTCTTTAACATATCTATATCTACCATTCATACATTCTTAGAATATTGCTGCCACATATGGTCCGGTGCTCCTATTATATATTTCGAGATTCTTGATAAAATCCAAAGAAGAATCAGTGGTCTTGATCTTGCATCTCGACTTCAGTCACTTTCCCATCGGCGTAAGGTTGCCTCTCTGTGCCTTTTCTATACATACTTTCATGACAACTGTTCGGGTGAGCTTTTCGCTATGAGAGCTAGACTTTTCTTTAATTTAAGCGCAGTACTAGATTGGCAACAAGCTCTCATCAATTTACAGTTGAGTTGGCTAGACGTAACCGTATGTTCTGTGCTAACAGTTTCTTTTCTTGAACTCCTCGCTTGTGGAACTCTTTTCCAGCCAACTTTAATCTTAAAAATTTAACGAAAATGTCATTCGCTATTTACTGTCCTCCTGATTCTATTGTTCTCGCTTCTTTTACAACTTCCAACTTTATCATGTCTTCACCTTTTATACTAATCGTGAGTTAAATTTGGACATTCACTCACAATGTTATTATTATTATTATTGTTGTTGTTGTTGTTTTTGTAAAAAATGTGTCCTTTCTGCATCACAATTTCATTTGCAGTTTAACTAAATTAATTCTGTCGTATTTTTGAATTCAAGTAAATGGTTAATTGTATAATCATATGATAACTATAATCATTTTTTTTTAATTTCTCTCCAGATACGAGGAACGGAATTTCCCACACAGAAGAAGGGGAAACGTCATCAGAGAGGCGAGCTGAAGCAAAAAGATCGACTAGTAGTCGTCAAAGTTCAAAAACTAAAGACCGCTTCGAGTACGGCAAAGGAATTCGCCAGTCGAACAGCGAAAAAAGTCGAACCACCAAACTGCGCGTGATCCGCATGTTATTCGTCATTGTAATTGAGTTCTTCATCTGCTGGTCTCCTCTCTACATTGTTCAAACGTGGATAGTATTTGACGAGAAAGGAGCGAATGAATCTATTAGCCCGACATGTCACTCATTTATCCAACTTCTAGCCTACGTCTCTTCCTGTTGTAATCCGATCACATATTGTTTCATGAACAATAAATTTCGCCAGGGTTTTGTGACTGCTTTCCGATGTGTGCACACAGTACATCCCAGACTGGCCCGGAGGCCTGAGCGCTCGGTGTCTACTTATTCTGGTTCTACACGGACTGCAGCCAGTCGTGTACTGGTATATGACAAAATGCAGGTTTCTGAAGATATAATTGAGAAAAGGATGTGAAAATAAAACAAAAATTTTGGATGAATGGGAAATTATTTTTTAAAAAAGTTCACAATAAAAAATGAACAAAAATACGAAAATCTGCAAAATGAAAAGTAGCTTTTTTAAATTAAAGGAGAAATCATAAAAATAAAACGAGAAATAAATAAAATCCAAAGAAAAGAAATATTTGAAAAAATGTTGTAGAAGGAGATAATAACCGGATTTATAAATAAAAAATGCATGAAAAGTATACGAAGCAATAAAAAGTCTTTTTGAAATCATATATATATATATATATATATCAAGGGAGAAAACTGACCCGGAAATTGTCTAAATTAAACTCGTTTGTAAACTGAGAAAAAGACTGCAAAAACTCCTGCTACAGTTATTCCTCGGTGATCATTTATCTTAAAAAAAGATAAATACAAAATAACGGGTAATAAAACCGATTAAAACAAAATCATTGAGATCAAATTTATAGAACTAACGATAATTTCACCCCAAATTTCCGTATAATAAATAAAACATTTTTAATGATGTTTTAAAGAGAAAATTTAAATAGAACAGAATATAAAAAATATACCAAGTTAAATCTAACACACACACATACACATACATACACACACACACAATATTTAAAAATGTATTTTTCGACGACGAGTGGAAGAAAGAATGTAAAAGGAAATTGAAAAAGATTATACAAGAGTTTCGTAGGAAAATAAAGAAACTAGTTTTTCTTGCGATGACAACGGTCATATTTGCATGCCATGATATTTAACTAGAAAGTCCGTAAAAAACTAAGCAAGATAGAGAAGAAAAAGGCAAAAAACAACAAAGAATAAAATACATCAAAATCAAGAATAAATATTTTAAAATGTATATTTGCTTCCTTTTTACGGAAAAATATTCCCTGATAAACATTTGAAAAATTCCAGTTTCATGAGT
>CAHIKZ030000082.1:550000-582500 GCA_903632075.3 Acanthosepion pharaonis | reverse complement strand
CAATTTCACCGCTTGACAAACAAGAAGAACAGCTATGTCGTTCAAACGACTTTCAAATGCAAAGACCTTAAATTAGGAAAACTCGTCATCAAACAATGATTATTGCAATAGTATCACAAGCAACTCAACTTGAACTCTTATCCAGTGGCCTTGAGCCAACAAATAACTATACGATACCGGGTGTCAGGAGTCAGTGACACAAGAAGCCATTGTTTTTTAATGCTTAAAATGAACCCATGTGCCATAGTTGTCGTTATCTAATTTGTGTCTATTTTACCTAAAATAAGACCGTACAAAACATTTAAAAAACAACTTGATTTATAAACTCGAAGGTCAAATGAGACTTTCAAATTTCTTTTGCCTTTTTGCACTGAAGATTCTTTGCATTATTCTATCGGTATTTCGCTTCTTAGTTTTTCGCACTTCTGTTTTTATCTTAATTACCAATTAAATCAGCAGTTTTATATTTCCTTTGCATGAGAATTCAATTTTACGTTATTCTCTCATGTCTCTGTCCTGTGCGTTGTATGAAGAAAACCTTGCTGGAGAATTTTTATCTTTGCACCTTTGAAACTTTGATTGGTTTAAATACAAAAGGCAGATCGAAACCAAGTTCTAAATTGAATCAGATGCTTTTAACATACGCAATACCGCGATATTCAAATTTTACTCATCAGTATTGTATGTTAACCATTCATTTAATGGCTGATTACAGCGTCTTTCAGTTGTTCTGTCGCCTAGTTGTCTCCAAAACTGGATTTGTGTTTAAATATTCCGAATATATATATATATATATATATATATATATATATATATATATATATATATATATATATATATATATAAAAACTACAATACCAAACGCATCTGAAATGCATGTCCGAATGCGATTTCTTTTTTCCAGTCAGATCCACAAATATACCAATAACACACACACACACACACACACACACACACACATATATATATATATATATATATATATATATATATATATATATATATATATATATATATATATACTTTTCATTGTTTATCAAATTGCTTAACACATACCTTATCTTGAATCGAATGGTTGAAATATTATTATTAACTGGAAATCATTTTTCTTCTTAAAGATTTCGTTTTGTAAGGATCTTTTCCTCACATAAAAATAATGAATTGAATTTAAAGCACGGTTTCAAATTACAATAATCCTTTTCTAAAAGCCTAATATGAGTTATATATATATATATATATATATATATATATATATATATATATATATATATATATATATATATATATATACACGCACATATACAGTAATATATATATGCGTCTTCATACATATATATTAATATAGATATATAGGCATATATGTATATATATACATGTGTGTATGCACACGCGCGTATATACATACAATGATGTATACCTAGCCAAGCCGAAGCACGATATGCAAGCTGCAAATTGACAGTTTTTTATTGCTTGTAAAATATCTTTATTCCCAGTAAAATTATCATAAATACCTCGGACATTTATATGTATCTATGTATCTATCTATCTCTCTCTCTCTCTCTCTCTCTCTCTATATATATATATATATATATATATATATATGCATATATATGCATACACATAAATGTCAGCCTATAACTTGCACCACCTATAAATAGTATCATTGATTTTATCTTTTTTATGTCTATGTATCTTCTTTAATAAAGTAATTAGTTTGAAAATATCTTGTTCTGTTTCATTTCATCAATTTATTATTTAACTTTGGATAAAAAGTCACAATTTATTGTTGCTCGCTTTTATTGAATTTTGTTTCGTTTTTTACATATTCGCTATTTTCAGTCAAACGTTATTTTAATGGAAACCCGTACTTAAGTAGACGCTCAGTTTATTTAAATAGTATTTATTTCGTCTACCTGCCTGTGTACTCGAGAAAACTGTGTACTTCAGTAAGGATTCGAATCTCCGTTCCCTTTGCGGGAGTGACCACTGACAGATTCAATATACTTTTACCACTCGTCTATGAAGAGCGTCCCGATAAAGCAAGGTTTTTTTTTTGCGTTTAAAGCACTCGGAAAAATTTGAGCGTATCAGTGGGTTTTAACGTACACATGCAGGTAAAATAAACGGTGTGTCTACTTAAATATGGGTATCCACTAAAAATAACGTTTGAAGAAATAAAAACATGTCGGACAAAAGAATCTATAAATTCTTTAGAAATTGCTATGTTCGATGTTTGTATAAATTGATCTACGTTATATCTTACGTGACTGGAATGAATGCGAACAACAATGACCATTTAAACCAATAAAACAAAGCAGTGTCTGTGTTACATTTTACTGGTTGAAAATATTGCAAATGACATAATCTTGGCTAACCAAAGACGTGGAAGTGCGGGTGGTGTAACGCTTAGTGGCTCGGAAAGAGGAATCGACTAACGGACTTCAAATACCGACCGATGTGGAACTTCGTGTCGGGAACGATAATACCCTTGGGAAAGGTATGAATTCAACTACTCTCATCCACCTCTGAATTCAATAGCAAAGTAGACAAGACTATCTAGCCTTGATTATTATTGCAATGACCGGAATAGGAAGGATTTCGATTCCGCATTTCCGGTAGCGAATTTTTAAAAATATATAATCACGTGATGTATGTACAAACAACCAAAGATAGAATTTTCAAACTGCTTTTTGATAGAAAGCATTTAAAACATACGAAAATGCTATTTGTCAAAAGCAATAAATACAAGCAATTATGTTTGTCATTGCTATGAATAAAATTATGTTTTGTTTTTTTTTTCAGGTTGAATTCTATAGGAATAAACTATTAAAGCTTGAGAAAGTTAACGCTGTAAGCTTTCGTTTTATTTTGTTTACAGTTAATCTCTTTAATTAATTTTACTTTGCCGAGAATAAATGTGAATTCATATCTCGTCTTAAAACCTATTCTTTATTTCTAGTCTATGCTGTTTTCTTATCGACCACGAAATATTATAATTAAGGGACTAGCTGAACGTTACAGTGAAAATAAGTGGGAAGAAAAATGAACCAAAAATTAGTGACAATACTTTTGTATAATTACGATTCAAGAGCAGGATATTTTTTTCCTTGCTACGATTATTCTTGTTACAAGAATAGTTTAATGAGTATTTTGTTATATAAGAATTTAAGCTAATGTTAGGCGTGTATAGACATAACTCGAAGACAAGAAGACTTTCAGCGAAAGAATGTTCTCCTTTTGATAAAGATTTCCCTCCAGAAGTCAAAAAGTTCCTCCTTTCCTGAAAAAAAAACCTCTGAAGGCAGAATATCAGATTAGAAAAATTAACCTATCATCGAAGAATATATGACTATCGCTCCAGAAAGCCAATGTTGAATATATTGTAAAAAATAACTTGTAGATCAATGCGTGGGTGAGAAAGTCTTTATTTTTTTTATATAGCAGCTGGGTGTTGGAAGATTCAAAGATTGCATTTAAAATAATGACCTCTTGTGATGAAATTGAAAATTTCCTATCAGATATAAAAGTGTTGCGATTTTTATTTTCTTCATTAAGTTTATGACAAAACCTGAAAATGCTTTTCCTCGTCATAATGAATCGGAGAAATGAGCAAATTCATCAAATTATATAAAAGATAAAACTGAGCGAAAAAAGTACAGTTCACACTCCTCCCTGGTCTTTTGAACAATACTTGAGTTTTATCATTTGTTTTTTTGTTTAGGATTGGGTTTCTAGTTCCTTCCAAAGTCTTCTCATTCTCCTTCATCCGAGTAGACCCTTGCGTCTTAGTGGCATTATTGCCTTTCTTGGGATGAATTGATTAAAAACAAATTGCGCTGCAAAAGCTAAACGATAAAATATAAACTTACTGATTGATAAAAGTCTATGACAAAGAATAGCGTGTGTCTATTTAAATATCCTTAGCAACCTCACGCATAAGGATTAGCGACTAGAGAAAAAAGAGAAGAAATAATCATCCAAACTGGAGTGGTCAGCCTTTGAGAAGAGATTGAGAGGAAGATGTTAACAGCACACTACATCATTCAAATTTAGAAACTTTTTCATGCTAGATATTATGAAAGATTTAAAAATTTGTCATTGCCTATTCACCAAGACAGTTTGTCAGTTCAGAACATTCAATAATTCATAAGAATTATAATCTGAATCACGTGATTTCAGTCATCCATACTTGCAATATCATAGAAAATCCCGACACAAAAATCTGATATTTACAAGATAGATTATAATTATCTTGAGCCGAATTGTAAGGGTGTTTAGAATCCAATTTTATCGGAGTTTGTGTCGCGAAAGTGCCTTCATCGGAAATGGTATCGGGCTTTGGATTAGTCAAAAGAGAAAAGAAAAAAATCAAGTGAGCTGAAAATCAATATAAAAAAAGGCGAAACTGAGTAATACACAAACATTTACCTGTTAGCTGCTGTTAGTCTCGTGTCTGTACAGAAATAAATGCTTAGATTTTTTTCATGTTAAACTGTATATGAAAATTATTAATTGTCATAAGTATGAGTTTATCAATTGCAACACAAATATTGAAGATTTTACAAATAAAAACGAACATATTCCCATGAAGATTTGGTTACAAATAAGAAAAACAATAATTAAACAGAATAAACAATCTTTCATTCGAATTATATTGAAAAGATTTGTGATGCCCATTCCTGATCAGTATAAAAACGAAAAAGGATGTTTATATGAAAGCAACGCTGTTATTAAGAAGGCCTATTCTTTTATTTTTCTATGCCAGTATTAAAAGTAAGGGTCACTTATTATATTATTTAAATAAACATGGAAGGACCTATTATTGTACCATTTATATAAATGTGTAAGGATCCATAATTATATTATTAAATAAATGAGTACGGATTCATTATAATAACATTTAAATAAATAAGTAGGGATTCATTGTTATATCATTTAATTAAGGGTTCATTATTATATTATTTAAATAAATATGTAAGAATCCATTTAAATAAATATGCAAGATTTATTATTATATTATTCAAATAAACATGTAAAGCTCTTTTATTATAATTTAAACTAATAAGAATTAGTCAGAAAAAAAATTCAATTAATCGCTAGATTTGGGGTGATTTTGAAAAGTACTGATATAAATGGGAATAAAATGAGTGATCTGTTTTAGGAGGGCTCTGTTATCTACCGCACAATGTTTCTGGAAATTTCAAGAGCCTGTTTTTTATTTGCCTTATAAATTTTTAGCGATAAGCTACGATGGGATACTGAAAATTTTTCAACCAGAGCCAATTTCTAAAATTTGAAGAAATGAACAAAAATCAGAATTTCTTTTGTCGGGTCGATAATCTTTCACTACCATACAATCACAGTATGTCATCATTTAACTACTTTGCCACACTTATTGTATGAATTTGACAGTTTGTGCTTTACAGGCGTAGGAAGTAACACATTTACAGTCTTTTACCAGAAACGTACACTAAATGAACTCATTCGGTTAACATCTTTGTTCAGTATTTTCCAACTGAGTCTAGGCACATTGATTTCGATTGTCCCCTGGCTCTACTAAAATGTCTCTATTCTTTAGACTTCAGAATCTATCAACATGTATTTCCTACTATTCTTGGAAAGTCCTTGTATTTATTTCAAACTGAACCCAGACCTTCTGATTTTCATGGCACTGATCATCTCTTTTATCCTCATAGACAATTCCTCATCTTCAATAATTTCTTTGACATTCCACTTTCTCTTGGTATTAAACTTCACTGGTCATAGTTACTAAGAATTGAATTTAACGATTCAAGCGTCGTTTGATGGTTTTATTATTTTATCTCTGTAATACTTGCACGACTGTCTTAATTTTGATTTGTAACTTTACAAGACCATGTTAGTGGAAGAAACATGAACCTTGAGCCATTTGATCCGATTTGGGTTAACTAGTCGCTTCAGTTATTGATTTTTTTTTTTTGTCTCTCTTATCTCGTAGACTTGTAAAAGCAAATAGGTTTGAGCTATAATCTAAAAATGTCTCAGAGATTACATTTTTAATGATGTATTTTTGTTCTCTAGTATTTCTGTAATTACGTTCCTCCATCCCGATTGATCATTAATTAGCAAAGAGTAGCAGCAAAGAAATCTTGACACAGTTACTGGGGTTTCCGTTAAAAAAAAAAAAGAATTTCATCTCGTTTACTGTTTAAAAAACTTTTTCAACTTTCTGTTTTGCTTTCTTTCCATGTGAAAAAGTCATTGAAATGGTTCATTTGATATTCCATCTCCGCTTCGGACATTGTTAGAACTTTAATATTATCCCTGAAAGCTTTCATGCCTTCCTTCCAACATTTTCTGTTCTTTTTCACGTAGTATTATTTCTCTTCCTAAGTAGTGTTGATATCAGCCTATCATCATGCCAACGTTTAGTTTCTATCAGTCAATGCTCTGTCCTTTATTTGTGAACATCATGTCTGTAATCGAAATGTAAATATTTACGCTGTACTTTTGTATGAGATCCAGATCTATGGTTCGGGACATGGTGTTGAAATAAATTCCCAATCGATGCGCCTAAGAATTCATGCACTTCTGTTTCCTACTTGAAAATTTCAAAGAAAACCAGGAAATTCAGATTCGACCTGCTAGTGAATTTAATATGAAATTGCTTATTAACTTATGAGAAATCTAATAATATTTACATTATTCGGACTATTGTCCACATCTTTGTCGCCATATTTATTACAAAGTTTCGGCCGTTGTACGCTTCGGCCTTCTTCAAGTGGTTAGAATGTCGAACTGAACCCTTTATTTTGCTCACTGAGGTAGACTGTTCTATTTCCACGGGCCATGTTTAATGGATGTCATTTATCAGTTATCTCCTGTTAATTACCCTCTCCAAGTTCTCCACTGCCTTAACCAGGTATTGAAATCACACTCTTTGGGTCCTGTCACTAGCTCTAACCAACGCCTTTATCCACTGTGCCATGTGTCCTTGAGGACATCTGTGTATGAATTTCTGGGTACTATAAATCTAATGTCTCAGCAACCATTTTTAACCATTGCCCATATTGCAATTTTTTGCTATTATCATTACATTATTTTACCAGAGCTCATATTGCAATTTTTTGTTGTTATCGCTTTTCTCTAGCACTCCTTATTACTGGTTCCCATATTGTATTCATTTCTATGCTTGGTTGGCTCAGGAGATTTTTGTGGCCTAGCATATCTGCTGATTCCTTAAGTTTACGAATTTTCCAATGGTGTTCCTTGTCCATGATCTCAACCTGATCCCACATAGGGCGGTGATCACTCTTTTCTCTCTATATGTGGTCAGCTACGCCTGATTTTTCCACTTCCCCTCGTGTTACAGTATTCTGGTGTTCTTGAAGCCTTACGTTAAGGGGGCGGCACGTCTCCCCTTTATACTTCTTTCCGCGGCTGCACGGGATAGCGTACACACAATCTTTACTCATGTTCTCCTCTATAGGGGGGTTCTTACATGGGAAAGATATCTGCAAAAAGTCGTCCGGCTTTTGTAAGTTATCCTGATGTTATATGGACCGCAGATCCTCTGTATTTTCTCTGATAACCCCTTCACGTAAGGTAGGCAGACTGGTTTCTGAGTGTTGTTATCCTCCTCTTGTACCTGCCTATCCCAGTTTTTTGGGGGCTGCTGCCATGTACCCGGGGTAGTTGTTACGTTGTACGGTACTACTTATCCTGACCAATTCTTTATCTAATGTCTCTGGGTCACCACTTATGACTTTTGCTCGGTGTTGTAAGCAGCGGACGATCCCTTTCGTTACGCTGTATTGATGGTGGGAGCTAAGCTACAAAAATTTCATGAGCCGACCAAGCATAGAAATGAATACAATATGGGAACCAGTAATAAGGAGTGCCAGAGAAAAGCGATAATAACATCAAAGATTGTAATATGAGCTCTGGTAAAAACATGTAATAATAATAGCAAAAAATTGCAATATGAGCACTGGGAAAAATGGTTGCTGAAGACATTAGGTTTATAATACACAGAAATTCATACACAGATGTCCTCACAGTGGATAAGGGCGTTGGTTAGATCCAGTGACAGGACCCAAAGAGTATGAGTTCAATACTTGGTTAAGACAGTGGAGAACTTGAAGAGGGGAATTAACAGGAGATAACTGATAAGTGACATCCATTAAACATGACACGTGGAAATAGAACAGTCTACCTCAGCGAGCGAAATAAAGGGTTCAGTTCGACATTCCAACCACTTGAAGAGGGCCGGAGCGTACAACGGCCGAAACTTTGTAATAAATATGGCGACAAAGATGAGGACATTAGTCCGAATAATGTAAATAGAGTATATAATACCTCATCTCAGAAATATAAATAGATACTAATAATATTTCTCCTTCAAAGTTCGTCAATAAAATCGGCCTCAATTGCTCTTGTTGGTTAACAATCGTCTTCTTTAAAATATGAATTCAATCCACCAAATCCCATTCCCCTAAGAAAAGTCCATTTTTTTTTAACTTTTTCTATAGAATCGCCAATAAAGTCATTATTTATAGACTTTCTAAGACGCTTCATTAAGTCTAGGTTCACATTTCGTCCTGCTCTTGTATCAGTGAGGAATCTCTAAATACAAACTAAGGTCAGGTTTCGAAAACCATTTTGGATGCCAGGGGTCATCATTCGAAGAGCGAGTTGCAATATATTTACGGAGAGGTTCATTTTCTCCGCTCTTTATTTAGGGAAACATATCACATAACTCGTATTCGAATAAAGATTTCACAAAATGCTATGCGTTTCTTTTGAATGTTTATCTTTTCTTTAAACTTTTTCTCTGCTTTTACGCATATTTTCACTAGAAATGCGCCTTACCCTCATTTCTATTATTTTTTTTCTTTTTCCAGAGTTTTTTTTTCTTTGGCAATTAACCTTTTAAATGTTTATATTTTGATCATTCCTTTGACCGACTGTCGTTTGTTTGCTGTTTTTTGTTTTTCACCTGCAAAATGATCCAGCAATACAAAACTCATAATAACAGTAAAACAAATGCAATTTGTGCAAATGAAAACTTTTCAAGTAAAATGAGTGAAAAAGTCATCATCAGCCACGTTCTGTCTAAATCTGAACTGCACACTATATATTTATCGGCACTTTCATATAAGGCCCTTCTATATTATTTATTCGGATTGTAATTTCTCACGATTGATTGACTTGCATCATTTCTAGATTAACATTGATGTAAGTAAAAATCTATCACATCTGTGCAATGCCTCTTCGTACCTTTGACACAAAGAAAAAACTCGACCATTATGTAAGTGTGAATCCTCCAATATTTTTTCCCGAATGAATGTGATTTTTCTTTCCTCAATATGGAACATATTACATATATTACATATATCAAATATGGAGACGCGATAATTCAATGAAACCCGTTCAGTTCACTCGGTATACATTTCTGAATATTCCTGTTATGATTAAATTGATAATTACATGTATATGATGTTTGTCCGGAATGTATCCAGGCATTTTGAACATCTCGGAAACCGGTTACACAATACAATATGCCAAACAATTAGACGTAGCCTTAATGTACATGCGTAAAAAAAACAGATTAATCAATCAGCAGTGAAGTGACATTGAACGAGCATGTCTAGTGTTCGCTTACCTCCCCCCATCTTACAACGAGCAAGTAAGTAGATTCTTGTGAAGACATTTTAACAAAACAGCCCAACACTCAAGTCAGCACGCCCCACACCCAGTCCAGATGAGTTTTTTGGCTTTTCCTAAAATTAAAAACAAATTCCGAAACACTTTGAGCAAGATTAAGGAGACTCTGGTGAGTCAGTTGATGACGAACTAAAAAGACATCTTAGCAAACTATTTCAAAAAATGACAAGTATACTTGGATAAGTGAGTGAAGTCACAAATGATGTACTTTGAAGTGGGCTAAGTTAATTGCCCTAGAAATGGCAGCAGACTTTCTGGACAAACTTTGAGTAGCAATTGATATACCATAAAAATATCTTACCATTATTATATTCATGATTTATGACTTAAGTGTTTGGGAGGTTGCTTTTTGTTTTATTTTTTCTTAAAATGGAGAATAAACAGATCATAAATTCCTGTTCATTGATTTGACGCTTAAAAATAGATAAACGAGGACATTTTTATTGTCAGATAAAATTATCAAGACAAACATTTTTGGACTCAAGGCAATAGTCCTAACCATAGAGCCAAACGGAAACGTTAGAGTTAGTGCGGGGGTGAGAAATATTGACTACTCAACCGATAAGCTGATTGAGTAAAAGAGAGGAATGGACTGAGACATGGATAACGAAGAACGGATTAAATGGCAGAGAAATAGGATTTGTCTATCTGATCTAAGATGCTGAATGATAATCATTTCCCGCCATTACTGATGCATTCTGGCGTCTCAAGGGAAACATAGACACGTATGTTTTATCCCTTCAGCCTCTCTCCTTCATTGATTATACGTTAATATATACAAACAGTAATATAAAAATACATATTTTTATACATGGAATGTGTAATAAGCTCTATCAATTATGTAAATGTATCAATTGGTATATATTGTTTAAAATGCGACGATATATTTTAACTTTATTTTGTACATTATATATTATATTCTTGTCTAAGATTACCTATGACAATATTAATATATCTCTCCATATAAAATCTGAAAGTAAGTCTTCCTATATTTTTAGCAAGTTAACCCCTAATATATCTGACCAAAGGAGATCAAATAATTTCTATTTTGCTAAAGTCGTAATTTCATCGTAATGATCAAGCGCCATTTCAAAATGTTGTACATTTCTTTGGTTGTTAATTTTCAAATATAATAGTTTTCATGATGACTGAATGATAAAAAACTTACTCAGTATTTTTATTTAATTCCAAATACGTGAACGCTTTTAGATATTTCTCTAATTATTGACAAAATTCATTCGTGTTTTCAGCCAAATTATCTTATTTGTTATCTTTACAATAATCCTTGAATGATATCTTACGACTACATTTGCCAGATGAGCCGGTGTAACGGTCTCGTATCTGCACCCACCACCGCTAGAATCTATGATACACCCCGCCCCAAGAATCTATGATGCCGCCTCCTACTCTACTACATCTAAATTTTCATGAGGTAGTATTAATATAAAAACAAATTAATTACTAATTATGTACAATAATAGATCATATGCAATATAGGTGAACAATTTAACTAGAGTTATCTATATAGAAGTATCATAACAGATCATTCCATCTTAAAGAAATCAACAATGTTTTGTGGAAATTTTTAACACCAACTTGAGATTTTTCTTCTTAAAAAGATGAATATTTTAAAAGATGTTCAACATTATGGATAAAATATAAAGGTTTTTTTTTTTTTTTTTAGACATACCATGAACAAAAGCAAATTCACGGATTTGGACAAAAAAAAACAAAACAGAATGACGTCAAAATCCGCGGAAATTTTTCATCCTTTAATAGAGAGTTGCGTCTAGTTTAATTTGTAACGTATATAAGTATAGGTAGAAAAATTAAATATTTCTAAGATAGTGAGGGTCACAAAGCTCTGACCTGGAACCCCAATCAGGCTGCCCTCCTGTCGGGGTTTTCAGGAGTAGTACGCGCTAGCCCTGGTCGCCAGAACCAGCGACGCACACCACTTCCTGTCAAAGGGACAGGCAATCTCCTTAGCAGGCTTAACTTTCTGCCTAAAAGGAAAAAAATCAGGTAGAAAACCTGCAAGTTAGTGAACTTTCTGGCATCGTTCCACACTATCTTTAGAGCTAAAGAACGTTTCTGGTCATATGACTTGCATTTCGCGTAAATATCAGGACGCAGCAGGGATCTTCGTTCATTCAAACCTAAAAAAAAAATATATGAATAAATAAAAAGCTGCATAGACGGCCCTTAGCAAAGATAGCGAATGAAATTTGCCAGCAGTTTCAGTTCAAGTCCTGGATTCAGGCGTTCCAGGGACGAGTGGTCGCTTGGTGCGAACGTGGTGGATAACAATATCACTCGCCCACACCATAAAGGATAGCGCTTCACGCTTCACATGGAGAGAGAGACCTAAAGAAAAATTTATCTTCCCTTCATTCCAGGTGGCTTACAACAACTAACAGATATCTTTCTCGAAGTCATAATACAAACGAAAAACCTCGACAAAAAACACAAGCTAGGCCTGATATTGGAGACTACAAGAACCTCTACCGATTTCTGGAAAATACCCTAGTATATACCCTATCTTTCCAGGTTCATCAGCGCAGGTTTGTGATGATGTAGACTAAAAAGGACCGCTCTAAGTTGTAAAAATGAACACTTTTACACTTTCTTCAATCCCATCCTTATAGTGCGAGAAATTGTAATTCCCCAACTATCAGTTAAAATATAACCAAAGATACCACCTGAGGAAATAGTAAAAGCATTCGAAAAACTAAAATGTGACACTCTCCTTACAGATATGAAAACACAAAAGCTCTGTTCTGTATTCACTGTTTCACAAACTCCCTGTCAGCTACGAGCAACAAAACGAAATACGACAAGACTTCAAAGATTTCATAAGGTTCGGTAAAAACAAATCCAAGTGTTCTAATTACCGGGGTACGATGTTCCTATCTATTATTTAAAAAAATTTCACAAGAATTCTCTTTGATAGACTCATAGTATACTCTCTGCTGCTGATACTCTCCCTGGGGGCCTGAGTGTGTCAAAGCGATATCTGGTCATCTTTCAAAGACGGATAAGCAAAAATACCAGAAATATATACACCAAAACAATCTTAAAATTAATGACAAAGTCGAAAAATGTGTGACGCATTTCGTCTTTTAGGACATCATCGGACTAAATTGATGTTTCTGTTGATGTAACAATATATGCACACTAAGGCGACGTGTAATATAAAAAAACACAAACGTTAGTTATAAATATGCACAGGAATTCTTTTTTTTATATTTTTCTAGTTATATAGGCAAACCAATTTTGTTTAGTTTCTTTTTGGAATTTTTTTGTTTTGCTTCTTTTATTAAGTATCACACATTGTGATAATAGGAAATCTTTCAACTAAATAGAAATATTTTAATAATTTGGATGAAAATTTTCTGATGATGATCTCGAGCGATTAAAGCACTTTCTATACACTTTCGTCTTTAAGTAGCATTTTTTAATCGAATTTGTTGTCAGACTCATCGCAAGGAGCAACTAATGTGTGTTGTTTTGTAAAAGATCTCTTTTACAAATCTAAAATCTGAAATCTTTTATTTAAATTCTCTGAGATTTGTCCAATGTATTCCTCCTGGTAATCATTACAAGTTATAGAGTAAATTCTTCCTAATTTTATCTTATTATTTGGTTTTGTATTAATTAAATCTTTTATTTTTAGAAGTAGTTCTAATTTCTGATAAAAATTCATATATAATTTTCTTACACCCCACCATATATATATATATATATATATATATATATATATATATATATATATATATATATATATTGAGTATCTGGGCAGCAATTTTCTTTTCAGGAAATAAATTATATAAAGATTGTCCTAATGTTTTCCAAGCGCTTTTGACTATAGTTTTCGCCATTATCAGGATGAATTTTATTTTAATTTTAACTGAATATATGCATTGTTTTATGTATGTATCTAGAGTTATAGGAATGATTTATTTTACAAATACGGTCAGCATATTGTGACCGTGTTCATAGTTGATATTATTGATTATTGGCTTTTTCTTTTTTATTAATAATGCTTCCATTATTTTTAGCCCTTTTTTTACATGTGAATGAGGTTATTATATTTGTATTATCAACGAGTATGACACGGATGAGTTTGATAGGTTTCCATGAGTATTTAAATGAGATCTAATTGACCTATGGAAGCATTATTATTTTTTATTATTAATAATATAATATATATATATATATACATATATATATATGTGTGTGTGTGTGTGTGTGTGTGTGTGTGTGTGTGTGTGTGTGTCTGTGCGTCTGTGTCTGTGCATGCATCTGTGTGTGTGTGTATATATCTGTGTGTGTGCGTGTGTGTAAAGAGAGAGACGGGGATTTATATAAATTATATAAACGTAAGTATATAAATAATAATAATATTTTACTGATGAAAAATTATTAATTCTAATTAATTTCTTGTTTGCATTCCTCGGCCAATTTGTCTCACGGCTAATTTCTCTCTAACCGGAACAGAAATCTAGAAAATGGCGCATACTCTGAAGGGTGCCGCAGTCTTGAAGAAAAGTTAAAGAAACTGGAAATAAAACATTCAAAATAATGTAAATTATTTCTTTGGAAAATGATTTTGTCCAAATGCCGAAGAATGTCATATTCGCTGCTAATAACTGAAGAAAATTTACTCTGCAGTGACGCCAAGTTTCCATTATAGAAATCGATAAAGTGCTCCTAGGCATCGATTATAATTAATAAAGTAATTTAGTAAAAATCGATTATTAATTAACAGGTCGATACCACCCATGATTAAATTCCGGCGTGATTGCATTAATTAATCTATTAATTATATTCCTGAATTTCATTTGCAACTGGAAATCGATATTCAATTGTTCCGTGGACCGTGCGTTTTTATCTTCGATCAGTGGATGATGACGTCATCAGAACAGATTTTCCCGTCAGCAGTAGGATATAAATGATATGGTAAATAATCAATGTTAACTTGTTTGTACATATATATATATATATATATATATATATGTGTGTGTGTGTGTGTGTGTGTGTATGTGTGTGTGTGTGTGTATGCATGTATGTGCATGTATGCATAACGCTGAATATCATTGCTTGAATTATTGATGGATTAAAATTTTGAGAATTCGATAGATGAAAGTACCTTCTGTCATGATTCCAACTCGCATCCTCTTTCGAATTCTTTTTTTCTGTAGGGTCATCTTCAAATGAGACTACGGAGGGAGGATTTAATCGGAGTCACTTTTTAGATCTTCCACTACTATTATTTTTTAATATATACTATCTTATTCGAAGTTAGATCAATATATCCGCTGCTTTGCAATTATTTGAGGATTTTAGAGTTGTTTCAATGTATAAATGCTACTTATAGGCAAATTTTAGGAAGGGAATCAAAAAGAAAATTGTGACGAATAATAAATATTTAATATTAAAACTGCTTTGTTTCTTCTGTGATACTACGGACATCCACATCGTTAAGGGACGAGATGGTTTTATCTCGTTTTAAAGTCTTTCTGTTTGATGGACCCGCAAATGGTTCGGATTTCTAAGCGGCATCCACTTTGAATAAGAGAGAACTAAAAGCAAAGGAATAGATGAAGGTTTTTGATGATCAAGTGGCAACAAAACCGGAAAAAGAGTATATTCGGGAGTTGGTCTTTATTAGCAGTCATGCTTAGGGATCGGGGAGATTTTTTCTAAACCCTTGGCAGTAGACGGACTTGTCTGTCGTGTGGTTCTTGTGCTGTCCATTCGTATTGTTAGCCACCACGTCGAGATGAGTACATGGGCGAAGAGCTGTTAGAGGGAAGAACTGTTAGGCCAATATAGCAGGAGTTGTCCCAAGTATCACCTACCTACCCACCCAGACGAGCAGGTGAATCTCTACATAAAACAACTATTTTATAATATGGGGATCAAGATTTACACGATATTGCACGATATTTGTCTTTCATCTTGTTACTTTGCGAACATACAGAGCGCTCTTTCCCCAGCTCAACAGAGCGTACCGAGAAGATGGAGAATTTAAATGCAACGTGGGGTAATCATTGGCTGGTCGGTGGAAAACTTTGGCGAGGGTCGAGGTGTAAGTTTACACAACATTACGTGATAGACTTATTGCTTGATCTACGAATTTGAATATATATATTAATATGCTGAGAACGAAGTTTAGGTTTATTTTGTTCAATGGATTATTTAATACCGACAGAATATTTAGAACAACTTTGTAAAAAATCAGTTTCTAGATCAGGTTTCATTGACGGATTTTTTTTTTTTTTTGTCAAGAGTCAAATGTATCGCTGGTAATATACTTTTGTTTTTAAAGATATGTTGTTGGTAATAACTTTTTATTTTCAATAATGTAATGTTGGTATTTTTACTATCAAAATTTGTATACTTTTATACTATATTCCCATAGCATGGACACCAAGAGCTGCTACCACCTCCGGCCAGAGTTGACCTGGGTACAACAACAATTAAGAGGTGGTTTTAACGTTCCTAAAAACATCCTGATCAGATGCCTTTCTACCGGATCTAGTTATCCAGGACATATTGAGAAAAAAATCACAATACAAAGATAAACGAACATATTTCATCGGCTTCAACATCATAGATGGCTTCGATACGTCCGCCAAAGTTACAATACATCAGAATGAGTTAAGTACGCCTCAGATAGTTGCACTATATCAAGATCAGTTAATAGACGGTCTCGAGGTATTCACGGAAGTTACTATTAATTGAAACAACCGCTTTAGTTTCCTTTCTTTCACCATACGGTCAGTTTTACACCCACTGGAGTGACAGGGTGTAATCGATTTCTATTTTTTTCTTCAGATTAGGTCATTTGCAGTGGCATGCAGTAATATGAATCTATTTTCGTGGTGTATAATGTGATTTGTTTGGCCTTGAAAAATATTGCGTCATCCGTGATTGCATCTGATTTTAATCACGCCTAAACACTATTGTCTCGACTGTCGATTAGTTGTCCTACGACTATTGTCTGCAATGGACGTTACTCCAAGTAAGCGTACGAAAATTGTAACACTGCAACAGATCTAACTGCTTAAAATTTCTTTCGCTTTGTCAAGGATGATACTCCCTTCCAGAGTACTTGAGCTCTTTCCTGGCCTTGGATATGGACACTTTCAAGAAACTCTCTCTCTCTCTCTCTCTCTCTCTCTCTCTCTCTCTCTCTAACTCCCTCCCTCCCCCGAATCTCTGTGATTTTTGGTTTTTCATTTCCTGTATCATATCTGAAAGAGAAATGAAAAAGATTATTGAAAGTCGCTTCACATTACGTTAGGTTGACTTGCGCTAGAGATGCGATCTCAAAATACTTTGCGTACCTTTTGTACTAGTTTACAGTTAGTTTGAAAACAGTAGGCTATATATACAGTACAGTTGAAAAGTTTGAAGCCACCCCAGAATTAGCATGGGATGAATTTGACAGTAGAGTGAAAAAAATGAAAAAGAGCTCTTAGGGTCTTTGAGAAACCTTTGCAACTAATCCCAACAATCTATGCTTCAGTAATCAAGGCTAAAGGAGGATATATAGTGCCACGCAAAAGTTTACAACACATTAAAAAATGTTTCTTTAGGTATTTTTAACACAGATTAATGAAATTTTAATTGCTAATAATACATATGTTTAAACCTTCTGTCAAACAATCAGATTTAAATAATCAATACAAGTATCCCACGACGAAAAACCAATATTTAATAACGCAAAAGTTTACAATACATTTATTAAATCATCTATTAAAATTTCGTAGCGTAACCGTTATTACTAATTACAGCGTATAGGCCTTTAGAGTAGACCCATACGAATTTCTTGCATGTTTTATGCAAATATTTTTCCATTCTTCACGACAAAATTCCTTTAGTTCATTCAGGTTTTGCGGGTTCCTTCTTTGAATTCTCAGTTTCAGCTCTCTCCATAAATTTTCTTGGCCATTTTAGAATGTCTATTCTATTTGAACTTAATCATGATTTTATAAGCTTTGCAGTATGTTTAGGATCGTTGTTTTGTTGAAAGACCCAACCTGGTTTCAAGCCCAGTGAATGCGCACTCTGACATTAATTTCTCTCCAAAATATCCCCATTCATTTATCCTCCCTTCTATGTCCCCTACACCTTGGCCCTAAAGCAGATTGATGACTGATCCCCCTCCAAATTTTACTGTTGGAATAGTATTCATCGGCGGATATTCAGTACTCTTCTTCCTCCAGATATTTGCCACAGAATTTCTACCAAAAAGTTCAATTTTCATTTCGTCTGAGCAAAATACATTTCCCAAAAATGCTGCAGGTTTGATACAATGCTTGTTTACAAAATCCAGTCTAGACTTAACGTGTTTTCGCTTAAAAAGTGATTTTTTTTCCCCTTGGAGTCCTCGAAAAGATGTCATCTTGACGAAGTGAACGACTAATTGTATCCGTACTCACTTTTACTCTACTTACTTCTAATCCTCCCCAAGCTTCTTCAAGCCTAACTCGGCATTCGTTCCCAACTTTTCTCGCCAGTAATCTTGCCGTACGTTCCGTTAACTTTCAAGGACGACCAGAGCTTTTTGGGGTGGGGGACGAATGGAATGACACATCTTCCAGTGACGAACTGTCGTACCAGCTGAACTCAGTGGCACACTTAACTGACTAGATATCTTCCTATAACCAAGTCCATTTATATGAAGGTCAATAATACGTTTACGGAGGTCTTGATCAATTATTTTGATTTTCGCCATTTTGTCAATGTTTAAAGTACGGTTGACAGAAAAAGAATGACATAATACTTTTAATCATTTCTAAAAGTAATCATAAAATTAATCTGGAACGTTCTAAAAAACAACCCCATCCTAATTTGAAACACTCTAGTAAAATTTGAACAAAAAAAAGGATGTTGCAAATAAAAAAAATGTGTTGTAAACTTTTGAGTTACTAAATATTGATTTTTCTTCGTGGGATACTTTTTTGAAGTTTTTTTTTTTAAATTTGATTGTTTGACATAATACCTAAATATATGTTCTACGAGCAGTAAAAGTTTTATTACTGTAACTGTATTAGAAATACTTAAAAAAAATGTTAATGTGTTGTAAACTGGTAATGTGTTGTAAACTTTTGCGTGACATTGAGCAAAATCTAATCATAAAATGCTTTTTTTTTCTTTTTGTCATAATAAAATTTCTAATAAATAAAGCTTCAGTTCATTATAATTTAAATTAATTTCTTTAAATTACTGTTTTTCAATTTGTTTTTTTTTTTTTTTTTAGCTAAAGAAGAGATACTCTCTTTCTATACGGACACCACACTAAACAATGGCGATAGAACAGATCGGTCAAAACATTATGTTGGCAGTGTAAAGTATATACAAACAAGAATACATTGTTCCAAAATGTTGCAATATATTTTTCACACACACACACACACACACATACATACACTCACACACATAAACAAAATAAAACTCTTAAATAAGAAAACTGAAATAATGGGTAAATATAGGCATATAAATAAATACTTACTTTGCTATATAAACACTGATTAAAAATAAACAAGTAAATAAAATAAATATAATATTTACTTTAAATAAATAAAATAAATGAAATAAATATAATAAAAATGAAAAAGTTAATATTAAATAAATAAACAAACCAATATTAAATATACACTTCTATAAGTGTCTGTGTATTTATATATATTTTAAAATTTCGCGCATGCTCTTTCTTTGTTTTTGATTTTGTCGACTGCACATTAGAGTATGGTCAGTTGGACGACGTTTGTGAGATATAGAGCATCATGACGCAATTCACTCCGCCAGAAATTTGGAAACAGCATGCTGCACTGCCGGAAGCTCCAATACGAACTTTTCAGAGTGTTTGGGTGTCAATCTGAGGACAGTGCAGAGGATTCGAACAGAGTTGGATGAGTCTAATGGTGATTACGAAGGTGTTTGGAGTGATCACCTCCATTCAACTCCCCACAGAGCCTCAGACTCAACACGGTGACCAACATCACATGCCCTGAGGAGGTAGTGCTGCCCTGTGTCAAGAGGGTGGCTGCTGGAAGACCCTATGTCTGGCATCAGGACTATCCACCATGCCACACAAGCAGGAGAAATCAATCATGGCTGTTAGACATTATTATGTGTAGGAAAGTGTTCAGCGAGACGCCAACAAAACTCCTTGTAACATCAAAGATGAACTGAAGGCAACGATTATGACATCATTCACCAACTTAAACAAGGAGACCATCCAGAATAATTGCAGGAGATTAGGAAGTCTTCTATAAAATAAGACACTTGTCAATAAAAATCATGGAGATTTTATGACGTAATTCAAAATATAGTTATGGAGTTTTTATATCTAAATATGGCTAATACTATCGATTCTCCTACTAAGTATAGTAGAGCACCACTCTTGATATTGCAATGGTTTCTGTAAGTTATAATTTTTATGGGTTGGAGTTGATAGTCTCATACACAACGGGTTTTGAATTGAGTTGGTACTCTCCTAGACTGGATACCAACCAAGCTCTGCACAAATATATGTTTAAATATTAGTAAATATAAAATGTAGATAGATTTCCAACTATTCCCTTATCCTCAACAATCATAACTCACTAGGTTTATGTCCCTTCACCACTTCCTCTGCTATAAATTTATGATTACGTCTCACCGTAACTATTCAGATCTTTGCTGTTTTTATCTTGAAATAATATTTCCTAATTTTCTAGTTTTATTTTGCAATTTCTCCAAATTGTTGTTTACAACATTCGATTTTACTTAATGATTTCCCAATTGGTAGAAAAGGGAAAAAGCTTCTGAATACCACTCATCAATTGTGTTTAAAATTAATTCAGTCTAAAAACATTTCTTTATTACGCTAGATTAAAATAAAATTGTCAACTTTATAAGGTTACCATTTATAGAATGTTAAATGAAGAATGAACGATTTGAGGAAATAATGCTCTAAATGCAACCAAAAGTTTTATCATATATATAAAAATGTTAGTGGTTTACCTTAAGTTTTCTTCACTCTTATGAATTATAATTATTAACAAACATCACAAATCATTTATCTTTCTTAAATGAGACCCAAACTTTCAAAAGTTGATTTGCATTACATTTGGGTAAAAAGAAAACGGATAATTAGTAAGTTAAATTCTTGATTGTAAAAGACACTGTCTTCTTTTTATAGATATAAAGCCAGACGGTCTGGGTTGTGGGTCGTGACTTTTGGTGACATTAAAGTGGCATCTGTTAGACCGGAAATTGTGCGAGGTCTTCCCGGTCCAAAATAGATAGCATCTCATTTTTGGCGCCTTTTTTATTTGATTATTTTTCTTTGTTTTTCTTTGTTTCTTTTTTTTCCAGTTTTTCCTCTCTCGTTCTCTATTTTTGCCTCCTCCTTCTTTCTCTACCTTTCTATTTCTTTCTTTCTCTCTCACTTTCCTCCTCGCTTTTCACTATTTTATATCCCCCCCTTTCCGTCTCTGTTTTCATTTAATTATAAGGAGGAGTAGAGAATACTTTTTTCTCGTTTCCTTTTTTTTATTTTAGTTCTTTTCTCACTTTTGAGATGCTTTATTTGCGTTTTCATGTCTTAGTGGCCATTCGCGCGCGCGCGTGTGTGTGTGTGTGCGTGACGGATCAAGATTCCTTGATTATATATAGGGTGCGATGGGTAAATTGTCATCATTTTATATTTTTAATTTCGCGCATGATTTTGTCGACTGCCCAATATAATAGGGTCAGTTGGGCACCGTTTGTGAGAAAAAAGCACCATGATGCAATTCACGGAAAGAGAAATTTGGAAACGGCATGCTGTACTGCTTGTCATTCGCGCCAGAAGCTCCAACACAAATATTCCAAAGTGTTTGGTTGTCAATCTGAGGACAGTGCAGATGATTCAGAAAGAGTTGGATGAGTCTAATGGTGATTACAAAGATACGGCAGCACAAAAAACTCACTCTGACTGTTCTAATAAGAAAAGAACTCCTGAATTTGTTGGTGAGGGCATCAGACTCAACACAGAGGCCTACATCAAGCGCTTTGACGGGGTAGTACTGCCCTGGATCAAATGGTGGCTGCTGGAAGACTCTATACCTGGCAACAGGGCTCTGCACCATGCCACAAAAGCAGGAGAACCCAGTCATGGCTGTCAGACAACTTCTGCGTCCACATCACCCTTTACATCTGGCTACCTAACTCCCCAAGCTGCAACCCCCTTGATTATTATGTGTGTGGCGGAGTTGAGCAAGAAACCAACAAAACTCCTTGTAGCTCCTTGTAGCACCAAAGATGAACTGAAGGCAAGGATTATAGCAGCATTCACCAACTTAAACAAGAAGACCGCCCAGAAGAGTTGCAAAAGATTCCGAAGTCGTCTAGAGGCCATGGTTGAAGCAAATGACGATTTTATTGAATAGATTTATTCTTTAGCATTATATATTAGGATTAATTTTAAGTGGGGGTAAAGATGAGTTACTGTATGTATTTCTTATGATTATGTCAATAGTTTCACTAACAGGGACATTGGTAAATAAGTTTTCAACATCAAGTGAAGCCATGATTTTATTGTCAGGTTTTTCACTTTTTAGGATTTGGATTACTTCTAATGTTGACTTAACACTATATTTACTAGGAAGATAGGGAGTAATAAGTTGGTTGATGTATTTTGTTAGATGATATACAGGAGTTGGAATTTGCGATATGATAGGACGGAGAGGATAGTTAGGTTTATGTGTTTTTATAGTGCCATATATGTAGCCAGGTCTATAATCACCAACAATTTTAGGGAGTTTTAAAGAGTTCTGTTGTTCTGAAGATGGTTGCCATCCGTTTATAGTTTATATTATTTTTTTTCCGACACTTCTCTAGGATTATATTTCAAACCCCATTTAACCATGATCAAAATTCCCTATTTTTTATTTAGGTTATTTTGAATTTAGCGTAGGTCTAACACCAGGGTAAACCCACAAGCCTCATTTAAATTTTGATTTGTTGTTGTCTGGTTTAGAAATTAAAAAAAAAATTTACTCAACAATTATTTACCATCGCTTGAGGAAGCACAACTGTAGTGCTGAAACATGAAAGCTATTATGTAGCGATTTCTAACATATTTTTGGTTTAATCTCATATATATCATAGTTTGTAGACAAGGAAATATGATGAAAAGTTCTCGGTCAAACGAAGAAGCCTTTCTAAAAATGTAAATAAAACTGCGATTTTTTTACTTCATTTTTCCTACTTGTTTTTTCTTATACTACATTTTTCTTTTTTTTAACATTTTTCTTTCTTTTTGTGTAACATTTTTCTTGTTATTTTTATTTATTTTTTTGACTCACTACTTTCTTTCCTTCCTTCATTTATCTGTCATTTTCTCTCTTTCGTCCTCTTCAAAATCCTCACCACAAAATTTGTAGTTCCTCAGCAACTGTTCAGCTGCCGTGCAAATTACTTAACATTCGAACTTTGACCCGACTCTTCGCTAATATAATCTGCAGCTTTCGTTTCGTTAATTAAAAAATCACCCAGCAAGCTTGGCTTTTCCAATTTTCTGTTTTATTATTATTTCTCAATTTGGCGCTTACTCAAAGAAAAAGATAATATTCAGTTTAAAGTTACATACACATCTCGATTGCAATGACTTTCTAAGGCGATACACGGTAAATTTATAAATTTCCCTATTTTAAAAAATTAATTCTGTTGATGAAATAAAAATTGCCTTTACCTTCAACCAAAATGCCGATCTGATTTTGTTTAAAGGAAATGTTTTAAACAATATTATAAGACATAAACCAAAATATATATAGATAGATGCACAAATATATGTATATGGATATTATGGCCAAAATGTGAGATAGATACTGCATATAAATTCATACACGCATAGACATATATATGATGGCTATCAACTTGTTATCGAGTATGACCATCGCAAGATAATATTGCAAGACTCAGCGATGACTTACGGTACCAAGCAACGCATGTGTATGACATTTTTAAAGTGGGGAAGGACATTACACTGAGTGAATCCCATTCTCTAACAGCGTACCTAGATAACAATCCATGTATTTCTACTTTTGTTACGCCTGTGTTCGATTGCCATTGAACATATTCAGCCGCCCTTTGACAGGTCTGGAAATGCCTGGTCGGGGAACCAGTTTAGACACCGATCAACTGACTGTGCGGCAGATGACATCGGGTTACATGTTACCAGTAACACTCATAGAGTGACCTAACTAGAACACATTCAGTTCCACAGAGCAGAGTTTCACGGAAAGAAGGTGCTCGAGTAGAACTTACTTCTCACCAGAATTCCCTAAGTATTCTATTTCTAAGGGAATTAGAGCGTTTCGCTACATATATGGAGGCATTACTCCATTTTAGGCCTGAGCTGATTCTTGTAAACTTAGAGGATAGCACGTGCAAGCAGGTGCTTACAGAAGCGCTATGAGAAACCGTGCAATTTTCCCCTTTTCTTTTGCGTTGGATCGTATGGATCGTACGTACGAGTTCCACTTGAAGTTTGGGTTGAGTTTAAGGCCCAATAGATGCTGAAGGCAAGGAGTCTCGCTCAATGCGATTGGTCCGATCGGCGATGATAGAATATAACTAATTTGGTTTTCGAGGCATTCAATGTAACCAATTAGTTTTCCTCCACTGAGATGTTAGAGCGAGATCAGAGGAGAGATCAGCTGCCAATCTCTTTTTATTTTCCTAGAGTTTTGAAGGTGAACCTATATACCGTTGTATCATCTGCGTAGATATTCACAAATGATCGGAGTACACTCCTTGATAGATTATTTAGGTAAAGTATAAAGAAGGATGCTAGGTCCTCGGAGGACTGCCCGTTAACAGCTTTATATATATATATATATATATATATATATATATATATATATATATATATATATATATATATATATTGTGTGTGTGTGTGTAATATAAAAGGATCAAATACTAATATTCCATGGTTATAATTTATTACATTGAATCGTAATCACGATCCAATTCATCAGACCTACAAATTCAAAAAGAAATCGGAAAATATAACTCCGGATATAAAAAACAAAATTTTGGTGAGAGTGTATGTGTGGGAGTGGGAAACAAATGTGAAAGTGAAATGTATGAAAGCTCTAGAGATATGTGTAACAGAAGAAAGAAGAACAGGTAGGCCGAAAGTTGATGGTTGGGATTAAAAAAATTTAACAGAGAGAAGTTTTAAAGAGAGGAATTAAATAACGGTTTAAATGAGTGAGATACAGATAAATAGGAATTATTTTCAGATGCATAAATCGCAACCGATTCGCTGACCTAAAATTAAAATTAAAAAACAAACACCGGAAACGTGTGGATACATTTGTGCTGACACTACGCACAATAAAAAACGATATGATCTAAACTTAAAATACTGCCGATGTATATGTGAAAATGTTCCGTCTGCTTTGCATTACTAACCTTATGTATATAAGAAAAGAGAAGATGAGAGAGGGGGAAAAAAAGAGGGGGGGCGCAAACTAAAAATGAGGGCATTTATAAGAGAACTGATGTGTAATCAAGAATAATTAGACAAAGCAAGTAATATCACCTACAGGTTACTAATTTAACATAAACATATAAAAAATTAAAGAATATTTAATCTAGTAAAGACCTACTATTTATATGCCCAAAAACACATACGTATATACACAACAACATATCTATACATACTCACACATACATACATATACATATACGTGTGCACATATATATATAAATACACATGCACTCATGCGTACATATACACATACACACATATACACACAGACATACACATATGTGCACACAAACACATACATAAAACCTTACATATATTCATACATATACACACTCATCTAAACAAATATACAACGTATCTATCTATCTATGTATCTATCTCTGTATATATATATATATATATATATATAATTAAAAATTAAAAAGTAAAACGTAACAAAACGACACATCCATCCATACATACATTTAACATATAAAAAGAGATGGGTAGAATTGAACCAATTTGTACTTAAAAAACTACTGGGGAAGAAAATGGTAACGATATTTAAAAAAACACATACGGAGTGATTAACGCGTAACTATCTACTAAATCTACATATATACCTAGGTATATAAAAATATCAGAAAACTATTAGATTTTGTATGTCAGTTATCTAGGAAAACGTTTTTATCTATATACCCACATAGACATATACGAACACATGAATAAAGTCTGCTAGCACAAATGATCAAAAATATATAGAGCACCACATAAACACAGACAATGAAATATATAAGTAATATTAAGAGTCATTTCATTTAAATGTCATATCCGATGTTATTGATCCAAGATCGAACTGTTATCGGTAACAACACGTTACAAAAGCGTGTTTATGTTTTAAAGCGTTTTTTATGTCTACATTTGAAAATGATCTCACTCCAAAGATTTAGCAACTCATCTGGATATTTATCTTTAATAATAATTTTTTATTCCGCAATGCATAGATCACATCAATCGCGGAAGTTATTGGGGAATCTCGCTCTTGATAAGAATCTCCATTCGAAATGCTGGGTTAGTCTCTTGTCTACCAGATCCCAGTAGTGTTTAAATAAAGAAGTTTGATTTTTTAGGTATCGATATTTAAAAGAGCATCTGTGGTTGTACAGGCGATGCTTCCAATTACCAACGGATATACCTATGTATCTTTTTTTCTGGCTGATATTTTCTTCGGGGAAAATTGTAGCTTCATACATTACATTCTCATACATATATTTCCCCGGATTGGACAATTAGCTCTAAGCCTACTATTGCAGGTGTGACTCCTAGATCGTGTTTCACTATTATGGTAGTTCTTAAGTATTTTACAATTGTGGGAAGATATAATTTTCTCCATATTATTTACACATGAATAACTAATTTTCAGTGTCTTCCTATTGAAAATTTTATATAGTGGATGTTTACTATGAAAGTGCTTGTATATTAAACTTAGGAAGAATTTTCCTATATCAATGTTGGAAAGCCTGCAATACAGTGGGTGGAACCATATTAATTTCCTCTTTATGTTTTTAGATCTAATATTACTATGATTTTCTAGTTCTTCGTTATAATTTAATTCCTGTTTAAAACCACTATTTTTGAGAGCCTGGTCGTACGTAAATTTATTTTCATTAGAGATTTTCTGGCTAGAATATATATATATACTGATACCAAGTCGGTCAGGTTTCGGTCCCGGCCTAAAGCGATCGGATGTCTAGCCACACTGATGAGCTGTGATATAGCGAAACAGTCTGTCTGTAGATGAATATATATATATATATATATATATATATATATATATATATATATATATATATATATATCAATGTGTATCAAAAATACTTTTATCAATATCAGGGTGTATCAAAAATACTTTTACAAAATTGGCCGGGGGGTTCCTCACAACAAAAATGTCCATATAAAAATCAAAAGGCCATCGTTGGAGCTCAACACAGCAACTCATAACAAATGTTCAAAATGTCCTCCGCTTTGCTTTTACATTTGCATGTATCCATCGGATCATCGACTGGTGGACCTTTCAAATACTCTAACATGGGTCGAATGGTTTCGCAATCCCCCATAACACGTTGATAAAGCAACTCTATATTATTAATGTCTGCTGCATAAACCAACTGTTTTCGATGACGCTACAAATAAAAATCTAAAAGATTGAGGTCGGGGGAATGTGCAGGCCATCGAACCAGTCCCCCTCCTCTACTTATCCATCTTTCATGGTAGATGTCAGCCAGTGCATAACGAACAGAGTGATTAAAATATGCTGGAGCCCCGTCATGCATGAACCATATGCGTCTTTGTATTAGCAGGGGTACATCCTCTAGCTGGTCTTTAAGTGTATTCGAAATAAAATCCCTGTATACAGATCCTGTAAGATGTTCTGGGAGAACTTATGGAGCTACCAGACAGTCACCGGCAATTCCAGCCCACACATTAATCGTAAACTGATGCTTGTTGGGTAAATTTGTTATTCCATCTCTTCCAAACTTTGCCTCATCAGACAAAACTGAAGAGACAAACAACGAATCGGCAGTTTGTGCATTAAACCATCGGCAAAATTACTCCCGTGGTGAGAGATTAGAGAGTGAAAGACCCTGCACACTTTGCAAATGATACGGATACAGAAGCTGCTCTTGTACCTGCATGCGGTACAATAAGTTGTAGCTGGATCGCCACCGACAGCCTGTAGAACGTTCTTCGTGATCAGGCGTACGAGCAGATCTCGTTCTTCCTCGACCCATAGTATGCCGTGCCAACGCGACGATAAACAGTAGCAAATTTTAGATGACTCTGCTGCTTTTGATCTGAAACGCAATCTGATGCAGCCGTACATCCTCGTGTCCATTGCCATTCGAGCGGCCGTATATAAAAATCATATCAACCTATATATATATATATATATATATATATATATAGGCAGATATTTTATTTATATATATATATATATATATATATATATATATATATATATATATATATATATATATATATATATATATATATATATATATATATATATATAAAGACATTTTCTGTTTATACATTCTTTTTCTTAAAATAGTTGTCTTAATTTAAAAATGTCTTAAAATAATTGTCGGACTTTTCCATTTCATAACACACACACACACACACACACATACACACACACACACACACACACACACATATATATATATATATATATATATACTGAAAGTAAGGATTGCAACACACTGATCGATTTTCACCTGTGCATGCTAGGGTGTAGTGTATAGCCTGATAAAATCGATCATTTTTCAGCATTTTTAGTAATGAATATATATAAATTCTAATTGAAATATTGGGTAACAATGAGTTCCAATAGACGTTCAAGGCAAGAATCCTCCTTAATAGTAAAACCGTTCATCATGGCTGGAAGAAATTCAGGTTCTCCTCAGTGATTATGCAACGTTACTGCCTTGGTTTTGAAGGTATTAAATGTTACACCTGTCAAAAGCCTTGGAAACGTCTAGGGCAAATCGCGATGAGTTTATTATCGAATGTTTCGGTGATTATCCCTAATCCAAGATAAGACATCATCAGTGGACACAGAGGCGTGAAATCCTCACCCAGGAAGTTGTTTCTGGTGATCAATAATCTTCTTGTTGATAAATAGACTGATAGCACTAAAGAGATTGATAGGACGATATTTTGACAGCTGGTCCGAATTCTTGAAAACAAACTGGCAAAATCCATAGACCTAGAAAATATTTCTCCTTTAGGTAACAGTTATTAACTTTACCAAGATTAAAATGATTCTGGGCTATGGTTCTTAAGAACAATTTTTTGGATTTTAATTTTATCCGGGCGTTATCCCATCAGTATGTATATAATACCCGGATTACTGTACTCACATCTTGAGAATTTAGAGTCTTGAATTTTTATTTTTCCGCTCGTATATATATATATATATATATATATATATATATATATATATATATATATATATGTGTGTGTGTGTGTGTGTGTGTGTGTGTGTCCCAAAATACGTTGAATATTTTAAAATCAACCTGAAAAAGCCGATATTGAAAAGTGGAAATTATATTGTCTTTGTTCATTTTGCTGACGGCTGAATACGTCGGTCAATGAAGATAACAAAAATGTAGACAAAAATACATTTCTGTGAATATCAATAGATTCAAATTGATAAAAGAAATAATGGTGAAAAGAGATGAAATGAATAAAGATAATAGAAAAGGCAGATAGACATTTTTATTGTTTTGTATCGGTGGTGACAAGCATTGTGGAAACGAAGGGAAAAACATGAAAAAACGTCGATTATTATTTGATGTCACAGTTTTGTTTCAATTTTTTTTTAAATATAGAGTAATTGAAACAAAATGTTTAAAATGAAATTTATAAAAAGCAGAGAACTAAAACAGATACATTGTTGTCTTCGTTTTTTGTGTGTGTGTGTTTTTTTTTTATTTAATTTTCTACTTTTATATATTTATATATTTTCAAATCTTCAGCGTTGGTTTCGGGGAGGAATTCACGCTTCTTTTATTGTTAATGAAAATTGTTCATTGTAGCCATATTTTATTAATATAAAAAGTGTATTGCCGTTTGGGAAAACTGGTTACTGCCCTAATTTAGATTTGTATATATAAGAGAGAAAAAGAGAGAGAGAGAGAAAGAGAGAGAGGTAGGGGAGGATTTTTTTTCTTTCGTTAACATATGTGCGTGTCTCTTTGTTAATTGATTTTATGACATGTCAGCTCTTGTTAAATTTTGTAGGATTTTCACCATGTAAACTTGAATTTGGTCGAAATATCGAACTTTGCATGGGGCACTCAGTTATGATCGAGCTCCTTATGCAGCGTCCCTTCACGACTCTCTAAAATTTCCTATCCTTTGTGGCTCTGAGCAGTTTTCCTTCCTTTGCTATGGCTATCGTCCCCGTTCCTTGTCAAATAAGTATCTCTCTTGCCTTCAATAAGTCCCAAAAGGATTAAGTCTTCCAAGCTCTTCTTCCTCATTATATTTCTCTTGTTGCTAAGGATCCCGATCCCAGTCAATTTCACCATCTATTCTCACAAACTACAGATATGTGGCTGGCTGCTTTACCATCTTGCCTCTCAATATGCTCAGTGAGGGTTAAAATTTCCAAGGAATTTCACCTGTCTCTCCCTGTTTCTGAGTTCTTTCTGTTGTCATTTATTTTCAGATTTTCTCGTTGCTTACTCGATCCGTCCATGGCATTCTCAGTATCCTTCTGTAGGACCACATTCTGTTGCGTCCAGTTTTGTCTTCGTCTGTAAAGATAATATCCCACATTCACTACCATATAAGAGGATGGGTATGACATAGCAATCCAGCAGTTTTCTTTGTTTGTAATGAAAATTTTCTGTTTCCCAGGACTTTTGCTTATCTTTTGAAAAATATATTTCGCTATCCAGTGCCAGTTTGGATTTCAGTGTCACATATCCCAGATATTTAAACTTCAGTATTTGCTTGATGTTGACATCTGCAACTTCTATCTTAGACTTTTTCTTTTGCTGATGACCATACTTTCTACATTTTTGCAGTTCACGGTTAGTCTTTTTTCTCGCTTCCTTTTATCACCCTGGCTAGGAGGTCTTTTAGTTTTCTTCCCGTAGCAACAATCAACAAAGTGTCATCTTCGTATCTTATATTGTTAAAATTACACCCACTGATAATAAATCCTGGTAGGGTTTCCAGCTCCTTTAGGATAGCCTCGATGTAGAAGATGATTGAATAAAGCTGCGGAAAAATCATGTTCTTGTCTTCTGCCTTTTTCTATTTTTCTGTAGTGACTAATTTTCTATCCATATGCAGCTGGTTTGATCGCAGTATAAGTTCTGGATTAATCTAACATCTTTTTCAAATCTACTTTTCCTATCAGTTCAAATAGATTCTTGTGTCGTACCTTGTGAAATGATTTTGTGTAATCTATAAAACATAAATGCACATCCTTCTGTAACTCTATTGATCTCTTATATCATTCTAATTATGAATATCGCATATCTTGTTTCGGTCTCCTTCACAAAACTGTACACTTCTTGTCCAATTCCCGTCATATTCATTAGGATTTGTATCATTACTATGATCTCATTAAACTAATTGTCCAATTAAGCTCAAATTCATTTGCACCTGGTCTCTTAGGTAATGTTACGAAAATGGATTTAGTGAGGTCCTCCGGTAGTTTAAAAATTTATTATTTCTAAATTTTAAAACTCACTGCGTCTCTCGTTCTTTCGTATGTGTAGTCACTACTACGCAAATAAACACAGTCCGATGAGGTTCTAACGGATGAAACGCGTCACAAAAAAATATTTTACAATTTTTCATGCAATTTTTCTTTATATATATATATTCCAGTGTTCTTATGTTTTTATATTTGGTGGGAGTAAAGGAGTACAAAAATTTTCCATAATGTCCATTCAGTTTTTCGTAATTCAAAACAACACAAAAATAAAATAAATCTTAAACAATCAAAACATGAAAAGAAACTAACAACATCTAAAACATCCCTCGTTGAAAATGGCTAAAGTGGCTGAAAGCACTTGGGCAATAAAAATTATATAAAAAAAAGGTTTGTACTCCCTTACTGTCATTAAACGGAAATACGTAAGAGCGCTAGATAAAATAAATATAAAAATAATTAAATTTTCCTTGTCTGCCAAATTTAACGAAAGATATTTAAAAGAAAGATTACTGGCCAAACATATATATATATATATATATATATATGTGTGTGTGTGTGTGTGTGTGTGTGTGTGTGTAAACATTTCAAGTAGAGTATATCTGTAAAAGGACAATATGAATAAAGAAAAAAGGAAAAATTATCTTATAAACATTCAGCTAACCTAATGAATGTTTATGGCCGTTCGTAAACTCATAAAATTGCTCTTGTAAATAAATAAGTGGTAAAAAATAATATCATTGCATTATAATTTACGTTAATAAGAATAACTTGGATATTTTATGTTAAAAAACGATATATTGTTTACTTCGGCATCCAAATTTAAATAATAATTTATTTATTATTATTTATTAATTCTCCGACTTCCAAACTTATGAATTTGAACGATATAAATTATTAATAGTTAATTCTATATATTAAATAGACAAGTTTGTACACATAATTTTTAATCATCATCACGAGAACGCGATAGAAAACGGTCAGAATCTGCATACCTGAAGATTGTATTAACTGCATAAAACTCCGAGTAGTTTTAT
>CAHIKZ030000082.1:490000-545000 GCA_903632075.3 Acanthosepion pharaonis | reverse complement strand
TTAAACTTGAATAATATTTTTCAAACAGTTATCATCAAAACAGATATATAATTTGTCTGTTTGGAACATATTGCAAAGCTGTATTTTTTGTTTTCCCATTCGAGGTCAGTACAAATAGCTTGTTTCCATTCCCAATCCTTGAACAACTAACACAGAGCTGGTCGTGAGAAAAGCAGGATTCCATCAGATGAAGTTCGGTTACTTTCAATGATTGTCCTTGAGACTTATTGATTGACATTGCATAGCTCACTCTCACTGGAAACTGAAGTCTTTTGAACTCAAAAGGAACACCTGGAGGAATTAAGGCGATTCTTAGAATTAAAAATCTTTCCTCATTTCGTAGAGCAGTAAGGATCTATGCTTCCAAAACATGAGGAAGCATTTTTTAACAATTAACCTTGTTCCATTACAACGCTTTAGAGGATCCAGATTTCTCAATAGCATAACGGGCCCATTTTCTTTTCGTTCCAGCTTGTGTGATGATATTCCAGGGGGATTCAGTGAGTTCAGGAACTCTATTTTAATAATTCACAGCCTGCTCCTCTTTATCCATAGTGCCATTGGAAATGTACTTCATACTTTCTTTTGGAATTTCTTGAAGTTGCTACCAAGAACTGCCTGAAAAGCTTCTTTTATCTCAAGAGGTAATTGAATTTGTTGGTTCTTAATATGATTTTGTAGCAATGGAGGTCTTGTGCTGAAGCTTTCTTCCCTGTAGTTCCCCAGTTTCAGGGTCAGTTTGTTTCAGAAGGAAGTGATAGCTACCCTGTTCTTGCCAGAACGTAAGTAGACCATCATAACTCCTGTGTGTTTCTTTCCTTAGGGATCCATTTTATTTCTCTATCACAATGTCTCCTTTTTTTTTTTTCGAATTTCTCACCTGCAATTAGTAGTGATGCTTCATTGATAAATAGTGCACTGAATCATCTTTCATGCTCTCCAACTGATGTCTTATCAGGTCGAATGGCTAATCTCAAGTAATCCAGTCCATCTCTCTGTAGAGCAGATTTAAACTCTTGAACATATGGAAGAAATTCCTGTAAGTTCGGAATTGCACTCAGTTTCAAATCCCGAAAGTTTATTCCTGGTCTCAGCTTGGACTTGTTGATCTTCTAGAAAATAGATTAGGAGAAACTTCTGGGGTTCATTTGGCAGAGACTGTAGACTGCCAATCCGATGGTCATTGGGTTATGAATGTAGTCTGTCATCCAGGTAGAGTTGCATCATTTGCTCCTAAAGGAGTCGTTGCAAATGCATTGTTGTAAACTCTAATCTTCTTCAGAAAACCTTGGGACTCGTGGGAGGATCCAGCCAACAATGACTTGAGTGGTTCTGGTGGAGCTAGAAAGTCCCAGAGTTTGTTATTTCCATTGGAACGACAGAGGCTTTGGGATTCCTTCTTGAAATTCAATGCTCCACAATAGTTGCATTATTTGTTTAATTATTCAACACTCACACTATGTAGGGAGAAATAGTCTTGATTTGCTTCATATTGAAAACAAGTTCTCAAGTTGGATTGCATTCTGACATGATCTTCTTTGATTTATGACAATGGAAACTCTCCTGGTTTCTGATTTCTCTAGTGATTCTGAATCTCTTACTCTTCTCATGTTGTCTACATTGTAAGCTCTCCCAGATTCAGCTTGTTCATGTGTTTCTAATGCCCTTTCTCTCCTCTTGGAAAGAACATTTAATACTCTCCTGGATGCGGCTTGGTCCGGAGTTTGAGAGTCCCTACGTCTTTGCATATTCTCAGCATTGGAAGCTCTCCTATCTGCCGTTTGATCTAGGTTTTCATTTGCACAGGATTTTCTTTTCCTCGCTGCAGCTTTTGATTGTAATCTGGTCCTCTGTTGGAGGTGATTTCTTTTTGCGAGGCATATCGCTGACGTATGTGATATGAAACAATAAACTACAGAAGAACTCAAAATTGATCGCTGCATTTAAATACTACATTAATATTTAAGCTTACCTTTTAAAAGTTCAATGATAATTCTTCTGTCGCCATTTAATTTAAAGATAATTTGATGTACGTATCTCCTTACTTTCCGTATAAACAATTATTTATATTTCATGGGTGACTTTCGCTGGATTTTTGCAATTTATTTTGATTATTCCCAAATTTATTTCTAATTTCTAAAAATTGTTATTCTACAAAAACTTTATCGCAAAAGATCACGTAAAAAATCGCCGTAAACAATCGCAGAAATTAAAACATGGGAAACTAAAATTTCTGTAACATAAGCTAGATAGCAAGAAAGTTAGATAGCAGAAACAAAAAATGAAATATAATTCGGGATTTATGCCTAAATTATTCGAAGATTATGAAGTCATTTTTTAACATACAATAAAATAATTTATACTGCCATTTTTGACAGTACTAACACCTAAATTATCAATTGACAAAAATGAACTAATATAGAAAATGCAAAGTTCAGTTTAGTTGTACAAAAACAAATAAATAATAATTCAGAAAAACCCGATACCTGTGGGAAAAGTTGAAAGAAATAATAATAAACAATAGTATATAACTTCAAATAAATATAATTGTTATGAATAATCAAGAGTGGTCTCCCTTAGTTCCGTTACTGCTATTTCTGTTTACTGGGACTATAAAGCCTGAACTGGCTCCAGTCCTCTCCAAACTATATAACAATTGCCTTACTCACTCTTGCTTTCCAGCCTGTTGTAAATCCTCATCTGTTGTTCCTGCTTTTAAGAATGCTGGAGACCCTTCTGGTCTATCTAACTATCGTCCTATCAGTCCCCTACCACTCATCGGTATAGTGTTCGAGGCTTTAATCAACGCCGAAATGGTTAAGCAACTTATATCCCATGATCTACTCTCTGACAAACAATATGGTTTCCACTTTGCCCAGTCTACCGCTGACGAGCTCACGGCCATAACTGAATTTGTAAACCACGCACTTAACGGGAAGCTTGAGCTGTGGCTCTAGATATCTGCAAAATAGGATTTGGCATGCTGGCCTTCTCCGCAAACTTCAGGGATTACGGGACATTTATTTGACTTAATACAATAATTCCTGTCAAATCGTGAAATGAAGGTCGTCTTAAACGGGTTCTCCTCCAGTTCCTTTCAAACGAACGCCGGTGTTCCCCCAAGGCTATATCCTGGGTCATACACTATTTTTGATCTTCATCAACGATCTTCATAATGTCATCAGTTCCCAAGTAGACATCTACGCAGACGACAATACTATTTACTCCAGCCTCAATAGTAAATCGGGCATTGCTGACAAAACTAACCTGGCCGTTGGTCTCGAAAAGGGCCTTCAATTTGTGGTTGACTGTAGCAGGAAATGGCTTGTAAACTTTAATGCCTCCAAAACGAAACTGCTCCCATTTAGCCACCATAGAGAACTCTCCCTGCCTCCTATCAGAATGTGTGATGCTCAACTCCACGAGAGTCCCTCTTTACTCCTGCTTTGTCTCATGCTTTTCCATTCACCTAAGGTGGAACAACTATATTGAATCAATAGCTTCATCTAAGAAGAAAATTTGGTTCTCTGTGACGGGCCAGAAGGTTTTTTTTCTCTCATGAGTTCATCCTTTAACTCTACAAATAAGCCATTCGTCCTTTCATTGAATACTGCTGTCATATATGGCCTGGTACAACCCCCCCCTCCCGCTGTTCATCTCGAGATCCTCGACAAAATCCAGAAACTGATATAAAATGTGATAGGTCCTGATATGGCCTCTTGTCTATAGTCACTGTGTTGTGGCTTCTTTCTGTCTTGTATACAAATATTAGATCCGACGAACTACTTTCACTGGTACCCAAACTGCATGAATTTAAGCGTGTTACTAGGTTGGCATCTCGGTCCCACCTATTCACTGTCGAAACGGTTAAATGTAGCCGTCTCTTCTACTTCACTAGCTTCTTATCTCACACTTCCCGACAGTGGAACTCCTTTCCTCTTACTTTCTTCCCTGATATTCAAATGTAATGTCAATCGACATCTGATGCCTTGATCTTGATCCATGTCCTTCTTTTTATCCTTTCCTCAAACACCCCCCTTTTACTCTTGCTCTCACTTTCTGTAACCCCTTGCGTGCTAGTGGCACTCCTGCCTTGCTTGGGGCGATATGCTTAAAAATATATCAACCTCTATGGGTGAATTAATGCCAAAATTTTATGGCTTCAAGGAAATTTTGAACGCAATTGTATGCCTTCAACTACAGATAAAATGTATTGTTGGTATTTTTGTTATAAATATGTATTTTTGGTTATTCTTTATATAAAAATGTATTTCTGGTATTTTATTATAAGAATGTATTTTTATACTTTCATGGTATTTTGTTTAGGTTTTCAATATTTGTCCATAGCTAGGACGCTAACAGGTGTTATCAACCCGAATAAGAAAATGTAGAATCAAATAACAAATCCAAGATTTGCAAAATTTCTCCTGAGATCGATAACCAAGATTAGGTCATACCCGCTGGGTCAGCGTTCTTCTGTTTGCGCAGCAATAAATATTAAACCTAAGAGCAGACAAATGCTAAGAGCACTTATCCTTGGCAAGAAGACTATGGGCAACGTTTAATTCTTTTTATACCAGTTCTGCCATCTATTCACACCAAGCAGGTAGATCACTCAATGTTTTTTTCTGATCCTCTTGTTTTCGTTATGTCCTGTCAGTGTTAAGTTCTCTAAACCATTTTTTCATTATATGTCCCAGACTGTCTCTTATTGAAAATACAGCAATTCGACACAAAACAAGAAAAGTTGGGTGAAGAGAGTTCTGTATTGCGTTATAAAAAAAAAGGAAACTACTCTCCCATGCAACCCATACACGCAAACAACATTTCTTCCGTCACTCTCGTTCATCGGTCTTCTGTCATTCGAATACCACGTGCACTTTTCATCATGTTCACTATAAATATTAGCAGGCAATGAATGCGGGAATCTATATAAACAATGATGTGGATGAGAATGGATACCACAACTAGTTACATTTTACCAAACAGTTCAGTTTCCTGAGTTATAGTTCACAGGAGCGGAGAGTCAAACGATATACAGCTGATAAAAAAACAACTGCATATTGGCACCTTCCATGCGTACCAAACTCGTTAATTTTACTGCTCTTACACTGAAGTTTCCTTTTTCAAATCACACGGACACCAGGCTGATCTTTTATAGAAGCACTGATCCATTTGTACATAATTCCACCATTTTGATACGTACTACGCTCGTATAATAATAATAATAATAATAATAATAATAATAATAATTAAGATGGCAAAATACTCTGCCCGTACCAAACAAGCTGATACAAACAAATCCTGTATCAACGTATAAGGATCTTGAAGTAGAAATCTCAAAAACGTGATATATGAGAACATCAATTCCAGTTGTAGTTGGAGCCCTCGGTTTGATTGGAAACGATTCCGATAGACTTATTGAAAAAATTATTGGTAGCCCAAGACTTAAATAAATACACACAAAACAATTACAGATGACGAATTGTCGGTGCTTCTATAAAGAATAAGCACTGTGTCTGCGTGATTTGAAAAAGGGAGATTTCAGTTTCAGAGGAGTAAATGTAACGTCTTTGATACGCGTGAAAGATGCCAATATGCACTTGTTTGTTTTTGTTTTTTTTTTTTTTTTTTTTTTTTTTTGTTTGTTTGTTTTGTTTTTTTTTGTTAATTTCGTTTGAGGGCATTATCTAGGTAAAATGTCTGTGATCTTAGGTTTTTTGGTGGTAGGGGTTTAAAATTATTCAGTGGAAAACATCATGATGCCATTTCTCACCTTAGGTCTCTGGTTGGGACCCGAAAAGAAATGAGTATGCACCACAAAATCAAAGGAAACAAAATAATAAGGTTGTTATTATTAGGTTGTTTTATTTTTATTTATTTTACAAAAATGGTCGGTAAAAATGTCATGATGTCACCTCTGAGCTTAGATCTCTGGTTGGGACTCGGAAAGAAATCAGTATACAACTGAAATCAAAGAAATAATAATAATAATAATATTAATAATGACTCAAGTAGGATATTTTTTAATGTTACACCTTATATATTTATGTTTTAAAACAATTCAATTTAAAAAACTTATATTAAAAGTAAAGTCATTTTTGACATCCTGGGTAAATTAGTAAATGGAAAGTACTCACAAAAAATGGAATTATGGATTAATTATTCAAGATGTTTGATGTTATGTTTGATTCTTTTCAAAATCAAAAATTCAATCTTAAAACAAAAAGTATTTTCATTTTTTCTTTCTATAATCGCTAACAGAAAAAATGCTCTCACTATGACTCACTATTCGCATTAATGATTTTTTCTTGCTTCAACCACCACAGTTTACAAAGAAATAAAAGATTGAGTGATAATTACACATACACTCAAAGACGTCAGCAGAAGCCCTCTTTAAATGTGATTGATAGATAGATAGATAGATAGATAGATAGATAGATAGATAGATAGATAGTCCTTTCTTCCACATTTTCAGAAGATTTTTTTTAAATATTTACACCGTTTGGGCAGTTGTCCTCATCTTTATTGCCATATTCACGACGTTTCGGCCGTTGAACTTTCCGACCAGATATACGCTGGAATTTCGAACCCTTAGTCCACGGGGTATATTGTTCTAATTCCACATGCCATGCCTTTTTGGGGGATATCTCAGTTTCAGTTAATTCCCTTTTCCGAGTTTGTCTTTAATAACTCAACTCTCCAAGTTTTTGTTCCCTTTGCTGTGGCTAGGTATTGAACTCACAACTCTTTGGGTCAACCAACGCTTTTATCCACTGGGCCATAGGTTTTTATAAGTCCTAAAAATTCACTCACAGTAAATTTTTGAGATTTATAAACTTAATGTCTCAGTAACGATTTTTTTTTTTTACCAGCGCTCATATTAAATTTTCAGCTATTGTTGTTTTGTTTTTTTTTCTAACTCTCTGTGTTATTGGTTCTCTGTGTTATTGGTTCATCGTATTCACGTATATGCTTGGCCGGCATAGGAAAAATTTCTAGCTTAGCATATGCGCTGATTCCTTAAGTTTTCGTATTTTCCAGTGATGTACTTTGTCCATTATTTCAACTTAATTAGATCGTATATCACCTGAAAAAGACCGGGTCGTACAACGAGAGAAAGGTCGTAAATATGTCAACAGTCCGAACGATGAAAATAGTGTAAATAGTTACAATACCTCATCTCAGAAATATAGACAGTTGTTTTTAAATACTTACAATATAATATTTCTCGCTAAGATTTAATTCTACTAGTTATTTAAAAACAACCATTTTCTTTTTTTTATATCATATTGTCTAAGTTATTAAAATATTTGGTTTACAAGAATATTCATTTGAACTTCATGCCCCACCCCACGCGAGTTTTGTCAATTGAAAAATCCTCCTCCCCATAATGGGTGACAGGCTGTTTAATTGTTTAAGATTGTATTTAGTTGATAACATATTTAATTTTAAATGATTGTATTTTAGAGAAACTATCAAAAACATAAACATTTATTTATTTTATTAACAATATAAAAGAAATATCACTCACCAATATAAACTCACCAATATAAACAAATACATGTTTCAATACAATATAGACAGAACCTATCACAACGCACAAATTCTTGTAGGTTTGTTTTTTGGTGTGTTTTTTAAAGTTATACGTTGAAAGGCTGATATGGCAATGAGTTTTTCGCAAACAGAAGAATTACTTTTTAAAAACGTGATGTTAGTCATGAATTCTAATGGTTTTAAACATCCTTTTATCTGAACCAGTCTACCTGAAGATAATGTTAAAAGGAATCATTTTAACGTCCGTCTTTAAGCAGTCCAAATCCATATTTTTTTTTTAGCAAACTGCCGCATGTACATGTTATTTAGCTATTTATTTTGTCTATATCATTTTATCTATGTTCCAGTTGATTATACAAATCTGACAGTTAACTGATGTGGGATGAGATTCGCAGAGAGAAGCAAGAATCCCAGTTCAGTGTCTCCGCCATCAAGCCATCTCCAGGAACAGCCTAAGTTTACTTAGTTTTTGGCACATACAGCCGATGCCGCTTCTTATAACACTTGGCATATTCTTGAAAGAAATTAATTCGATCCTGTCTTTCCAAAGATTCCTTTCGGAGACTCTTCATCTGATTTACTTACTCGCCTAACTTTGTGTGTACATATGTATACATGTGTATGTATATGTGTGTTTATGTGCGTGCGCCTGAGTGTGTGTGTATGTGAGCGTGTGTGTATGTGAGCGTGTGTGTATGTGAGCGTGAGAGAGAAAGTGAAAGAAAGAAAATAGAAAGAAAGAGCATGTATATGTATTTAGTTAGAGCATCTGTATGTATGCTATTACTTGTGCGTGTGACACATTGAAAATATGTGCTTCTTGTAAGCGCCTATGTACGTTTATGACTACTTGTATGTATATTTGTGTAAATGGAATTATTTGTGTATAAGATAACTTCAGAGTGTACTTGTAACTGTATTTTGTAATTTGTAAGTATGGGCTTTCGTGATTATGTGTATCTGGTGTATGTGGATGTTTTATGAAGATTTACATGTAAGCTGAATTCCTCTGTGTCTGTGCGTGTGTCTATCATCATAAAATCATTGAATGAAATTTTATAGAAAATTAATGAAAGACGTTCAAAGAGAGACACTTACATCACTAAGTGAATTTTATCCTACATCCTCTCAAGACTTTTATGGCCATTATTTGCGTGGGTTTGTTTTCTTTGTGTGCTTTCAGGGGCTAAAATCAATGAATTTTATACCAAATAAATATAAAGTACAAGCTATTTAGGGGTACGACATATAACTCTCTATATCTCCCCGTATATATATATATATATATATATATATATATATATATATATATATATGAGAAGCCACGTATATATATATATATATATATATATATATATATATCAAATATGTGCCGCAGTTTAATTTATATTACAATGAAGTAAATTAGTAAAGTTAAGGAGATAAAATGGTAAATTCACATCGCTATCTAAATTTTTAAATGCATTAACACACTAACCACTCAATGAATGTTATAATCGTTGTTTTTTGTTGTTGTTTTTTTGTTTCCCGATAGCTACAATCTCCAACTATTCAAATGTAATGTCAATCGACGTCTCCAGATGCCCTGATCCTTTCCCTTATCCTTCACTTCATCCTTTCCTCTATCATTCCTCTTTGCTCTCGCCCCAACTCTCTGTAACCCCTTGCGTGTTAGTGGCTTCCTGCCTTGCTTGGGGTGAAAGGGTTAAAAAAAATAACCGCCGTATACACATATAATTAGATACACACGCCTATTTAGAAACATATGAAATAAAGAAAAATGGTTAATTATCAACAAATACACTTCCGCCTTATTTCCATAGGATCATCAGGTGGAGGTGACCGAATGTGACAAATTGTGAACAGAGCTGTGTACACCAGTCAGAGTATGTTGAATTCGTTTTCTAACACTTTCAAATTTGAATATTTCTTGGTGTGTATATGTTGTCGGATTTTTTAATTTTTTTAAGGGTCGTGGACACCCATTTCCTGTTTCGACGCTTTTTTGCGTGTTTATATATCTAATTATGTCTGCATGTTTGTATATTATAATCTGATTGTGTATGTATTGTCTTTTTCAAGATTTCATTCTCCCTTTCCCATATCTTCACTTCAAATGTATCTAAGTTGTAACGAAGCTAAGAGCAACATTAGATTTTAACGTTTATTCTAACTTAATTTTTGGCCTTTCAATAAAAACAAAATAAATAATAAAACATGTATTTTTCATCAGTTTCTTTTTTAAATAATTTTATATTTTTTTAAACTTAATACAGATTAAATTTAAAATTTAAAATTCGTAATTTTTCATTTTTCATTTTATAATAAAATTTAATATCAGTTATTTAGAATGAATTTTATTTTAGTCTAACCCTAACTAAAACATTAATTATTATAACCAAGGTTTGTTGTCAAGTTTTTTTGAATTCTCGTATACTTGTATTTTGATTGGTCATTCCAGCTTATGTATTAGCGTTTCCCTAGTGTTTGATTGATGTGAACCTTTTAAAACCCTTTATTCTACATTCAAGACCATCACTTGATTAGACACCAGAAGTTTTGGAACAAAATGGCTATTTTTGTAGTGATTTTATAACATATTTATCTTATAATTTTCGAGTAAATAATCATATATATATATATATATATATATATATATATATATATATAATATATAATAAAAACACTAATATTCCATGGTCATAATTTATTCCATTGGAATCGTAAATACGATCCAATTCATCAGACCTACAAATTCAAAAAAAAACAGAAAAAACAACTCCGGAAATAAAAAATAGAATTTAGAGAGAGTGTAAGTATGAGAGTGTGGGACGAATATTAGAGCTAAAGAGAGGGGTAACAGACGAGAGAAGGTGGGAGATTAAAACTTTACAGAGAGAAGTTTTAGAGAGGGAGTTAAAGACAGTTTAATTGAGAGAAATATGAATGTGTATATTTACCTCTATTTATATATATATATATATATATATATATATATATATATATATATATATATATATATATATATATATATATATATAGTCAGAAGTATTTATTATCAAAAGGATTTTGTTGTACAAATACGGTAGATGGAAAATTATTGTAATAAGGATGTTAGTAAATGTTTCGGATTTACGTTTCTGTTGGTGAATGGAAAGATTATTTGCAAGTGATAAGTTGCAAATAATTTTATTATTTGCAAGTGATAAGTAAATGGCAGTATTAAATATGAGAACGCGACATTTGGGTTAAATTGACTTATCTGTGGTCTGCGTATCTGGAGCTGCTTGATTCTGCGTGCTCTTCTTGTGAAGGGCCGAGTGAAATAGAGAATGTCTCTGAATTTCCTGCAAGTAGGCTGGTTTCATTTTTTTCTATGGAACCATGGGAATTTTTTTTTTATTTCTCGTGATTGCGAGTCTTTGATAATCTGTCTTTAAGTGTCGATATTTAGTCAATACTTTCAGTCCAGCATTCAAGGAATTATTGATTTCTGGCTATGTCGCTATAACCAGTTTTTCTTCCATTTTGAAGTCTACAAATTGTTTATGATCTTAGGGCGTAGTTTCCTGGCAAATTATCACTTTTCTTAATTCGATTTTAAATCGATGTCTTTAAACACTTGGTGCATTTGTATATCTCAACGAAGTCAATTAATTTATATATATAATGTTATCGTTGTATAATGATACGTGACTAAATCAGTAACACATAAACTGCTGGTGCATTTGTCTTCTCTTATATTCTGGCGTAACATTGAGTGAAAAGTATATTTTGCGATCATCATATATACACACACAAAAAAGCGACGAGACAGGAAATATCTCCACGAACCTTTAAAAAAAAAACCAACAAACAAACGTAATGTAATGTAATGTACACACAACTGATCATACACACAGACACCGATAAAGACACGTACATACACACACAATAAATGTTCAAGTTTGAAAGTGTTATTAAACGAATTTTAACCACTTATTAAAATATAACTTATACGGGCAAATATACATAGATAAAAATGGTAGAATAGATAAAATTCAATATGGGCAGAACAGAAAAACAAACATTAGGGAAAAATGATATTAAAACAGAGAGACATGGACAGAAAAATAGATATATACGCATAAAAATAACACCATCTAATATATATCTAAATACGTCTGCGGGTTTATGTATTATAATCTGATTATGTATGTATTGTCGTTTACAAGATGTCATACTCCCCTGCCTCTCTTTATGCTTCAAATGTAACGATGTTGTAATGAAATTCAGAGCAACATTTGATCTTAACGTTTATTCCAACTTAATTTCAATAAAAACAAAATAAATAGAATAACATATGTACTTTTTCTTTTTTCCTCAGTAATTTTATAATATTAAACTTAATATAGATTAAATTTAAATTTTAAAATGGATAATTTTTAATTTGTAATTTCAAATTTTATTGTATATTTTAATATTTATTAGTTAGATTAAATTCTATTTAAGTCTAACTCCAACATTAAAGCATTAAATAATTATTATAACCTTAGATCGTTGTCAAGTTTTTTGAATTCTCGTATACTTGTATTTTGATTGGTTATCCCAGCTTATGCAACAGCGTTTCCCGTTAGAGAGGCGTCTTTGATTAATTTGAAACTTTTAAAACCCTTTATTCTATATTCGACATCATCACTTGATAAGACACGAGAAGTGTTGAAACAAAATGGCTATTTTTCTAGTAATTTTATAATATATTTATGCTATATTTTTTGAATAAATAATTATATTTGCTCTACTCTGTATTGAGCACTCTTTTAAGAATAGTATTTGTTGGTTATTGGAATTTATTCAGTATACACCAATCCTATATTATATATATATATATATATATATATATATATATATATATATATATATATATATATATATATATATATATATATATCCTCATCTGTTATTGTAAAGTAAGGAAGATAATATATACAGTACTGCGCAAAAGTCAGTGAATCACTAAGATAATAATAAAAAATCTTTTTCCAGATAATCAACAAATCTTAATTAAATTATTTATTCATTAAGAAAAACCTTTATTAAACGAATTACAACCACCTTCAAAATTTTTATCAAGCTAGAATAAAAACATTAATTAAAAATTAAGATGTAAAACGTCAAGTTAACCCTTAGATTTATACTTTGTATTTCTGTCTTACATGCTTGCCAGTGCAAATATTGTTTTGTACACGTGTAAAAATCAAAATAACAGGTGTTTGCAATCAACCAATATAACATATTGTATATGCAAAGAGTGCAGTTTGAGAGTAAATTAAACAAAATATGCTAAGATAAAAAAAAAAAACTTTTAAAAATCGCATATTTTTAAAGTCTATAATGGAGGAGACTACAAAAGGCTATCAAAACGATCTGGGCTGCACGTCTCCAACATGCGACAAATTATGTATAAATGGAAAACATTGATATGACGTTGTCGCAATCAAAAAGAGGACGTCCGCAAAAAATAACTGCAGGATTAAGTAAACATCTAGTTTGGCAAGCCCAGGAAAACCCTACTATGTATGACCTGTACTGTTCTGCAAAGCTCCCTGGCCAATGTCGCAATCAATGTGACGAAATCCGAACGACTCATGGCGTAGAAAAAAAGCCACTGCTTACGAAAAAACATAAACAAGATCGACTCAGTTATGCCAACACTGATATTGATAAGTTAGAAACGTTTTGGCAAAAGGTGGTCGAATGCGACCAAACTAGAGCTTTTACAGGGGAACGATAAGCGGTATGTCTGGTGAGCTCCTAATACGGCTAATAAGAGAAGAATGTAGTGCAATCAATTAAACTTGGCGACGGCAGCATTATGATTTGGATGTGCTGTCCTACATCAGGAATACGCATTGACTGTCCTACATCAGGAATAATACGCATTGACAGTACAATTGAACTGCAAGATACCAAGGAATTTGAAATATCTTGCCCTCGGTTCGAGAGTTGGGTTTAGGTCAGGGATCATCCGAAGCAACAAAGCTAATCCACAAAACAAAAAATTTAAATTTCAAGTCTTGGAATGTACTATTCCTGATCTAAACCTAACTGAAAATCTGTGGTTCAAGTTAAAGAAGACAGTACATTCAAGAAACCCGGGTAATATCAAGTAATTGTAGGAGTTTTGCCAAGAAGAATGGTAAAAAAAAAAAATAACGCTGACTACAGCCAGAAACTTCTTTAAAATTATAGAAAAAGGCTGGTCGGCGTCGTGACCTCAAAAGGAGGAGTTATCAAATATTAAATGTAAGTTTTAATAAAGATTTTTATTCCATTTTGAAAGTGGTTGTAATTCGTTTAATGAAGGTCTTGGAGAATATATAGTTTAATTAACATTTGTTGGTTATCTGAAGAAGAGACACATTTTTTAAAAATATTATCTTAGGAGTTCACTTACATTTGCGCAGAACTATATATATATATATATATATATATATTATATATATATATATATATAGTCTTAAGGTGTGCTATATTTATGGGATAAAGTGCTCAATATCAGAGATAGAGCGTGTGTTAAATTATTTAGCTTTAATTAAATTCTCAAACCAAAACAGAACTATTAAATAAGTGATATACAAACTTTTACTACGTTAATAAAAACACTGATTAAAAAAATAAATAAATAAATAAATAAATAAAATAAGAAATAAAAAATAAAAATAAATAAAAACAAGCAAAATGATTTAACCCAAATAAATACATAAACGACTTCCGGTAAAATAGACTACCCACAATGCACCACTGACCCGTATATATATAAATAGCCGAGAAAAAATAACAGTTCACTTTTATATTTATATATATATATATATATATATATATATATATATATATATATATATATATATATATATATATATATATATATATATATATATATATATATATTCTTTTCATTATTATTATTATTATTATCATTGTACTCGAGTTTTTTCTTTAATGTCTGGCAGCTTTTTCATATAAAGTGTTTTCCGTATCCCATCACTATTCGCGATGATTTTAGTAAACATTCTTCCCTTGATTTTCCAATACTTCTTGGTTCCTTAAATTTCAAATTTTCATGTATTGTTTCTTGTACTGGAACAGCTTCTGCTTTTTATGCATCTGTCATTAGCTTTCAACTTTGAACTAACTGTTCGGTTCACCTCTCTTCCTACGGGCGGGAGGAACCCGAAGGAGGCTACGCCAAAGGGCGGAGTCTCCTTCGGGGAGGTTAAACCGGCCCAGAACCCGTTTATACGGGTTCAAATGGGCTATTTTTTGGCCGAGCCTAATGGCTTGGGAATTGCCCACGTTAAAAAGGCGTTGTGCCACATGACACTCTCGTGGGGGGGGGTGACTGAATATCGTCATTAGCTTTCAGGATGAAATTACATTATTCAGAATGAATCTTTTTTTTACCCAATCACACATATGTATTTATCCTTTCTGAGCTAATTACTGGATAACCGAGTTTAAATTACACGCGGGTTCGTTACATTCACTTACGCACAAATAACCTCGGAAATGGTAGGAATTCATCTCCTCCTCTAGCTATGGGTTAAATAGTAGCAGCTGTCTTTGGAAAATCATTTTTATTCTTAAAAATTGTTTATAAGATATTTACTCGCACAAAAAATATTATTCTTACAACTGAAAATATGTTTTGGCTTTAAATAACCCACAATGGGTTGATAAGCCGTAAAGAAAAACATCAATCAAATCAACTGTAAGCTAATTGACTGCATTTATTATATGATTAATGAATTTACCTCTGTATCCACTATTCACTTTTCTATTGGGGCCTAAATGAATTTAGTACAAAAAGTTTCGAAAGTATTGAAAAATCACTGTAATATCTTACACCATCAAAATGACAACATTTTTAAAATCGGCAAAAATTCACGGCAGAGCGCACTGTAAAACTGGAGAACTAATAATGGGGAAACATAACAACTTTAAATAAATACAAATATATAGAAAGCATATCGGTCACTGTTTCTCAGAGTATAAAATGCTTGACCCCCCTTAATAAATAAAAACAGTTAACGAAATAGAAATAAACTAAAAGTCGTCTATTGATTATCTCCCTTCATCCAAAAAATTATTCTATTAGAAACACATAATGACCGATTAAAATGTTTGTTTTTTCCGAACTCTTAGAAATGGAACTAAATAATATTCATCACTCAATGTTTACTCAAAGAACAGATCTATATTTGTGGTTACTGACAATAAAATATTATCCTCAGCTCACATTATGAAGTAAGGGAGATAATTAAGTGATACTTATTGTAAGAGAAACAACTCCGTAAAATTTTTATTTTATCTAAAAGTTATTTTTATATTGTAGAAAATATGCATATTTTCACCAATCAATATAATCAACTTTCAACACATTAGTTTAGAAAGTCTATATCTTCTTCTGCATCAAGACAAATTTTTAAAAAATAGAATTTTCAGCAAACAAGCCCGTTTATCCTCAAATTAATACTTATAATTTTATGATTAAATGACATTTACGGAATTTGATTAACAGCAAATTATATTTAAGTTATGTTTACTTTTAACTAAAAATTGTTTAAGATGTTGGATATAGTATACCATCACTTTTTTTTTTTTTTTTTGGTAATGATAATGTTAATGATAATATTAGCCGTTTTCTTATAAGGAAACTTTCGGCATTCATTGACCGAGCAGACAGATCTAATTTCGCTTGAAATTTGTAAAATCTTTCTCTTAAGACAATTTTTCAAAAATAGGTTTCTTAAGTTCAGTAACTGTGATTGCTCTTTCTGGTATTGACGATGGTTTTCACCCTACTTAGTAGAATGGAATACCATTATAATGATCATTCCTCTCAGATGTTTAATTCACCATTAGTACAATAATTTTATATTTGTTGAATTTTTTTATCTTTACAAAAATGATCAAGTAAGCCTCATCAAACTCTTTTTCCAAAATAACATGTAAAACATTATTTTCTATCATATATTTCTGAGGATAGGAAAACAAGCGAATCCTCAAAGTAATTCACTTCCAATTTCCTCCTTTCGAACTTGCTCTTACTACTTGAAATGCAGGAACCAAGACAGCTGCTCTTACCACTTGAACTACAGGAACCAATAGTGACGAAGAACAAATTTAACTATATAAACTTATTTTCTCAGAACGTCAGGCATTTCCTATACCCCAAAAGTATTACTAGCCGTAATATTCCGTAATATTACCTCGAGTTTCATTAGAGGAAGCATTGGCAGCCGTTATTAACTTTGGATTAATAATTTCTTTGATTTTAATTTCAACACAACTACAAAGGCTATTAGTATTTTTTATTTTGGTATTTTTATATTTATATGTAGGAGAAATCGATTCTTTTTTCTTTTTTTTGTTTGTTTACTTAAACTTTCTTTTTTTTTTTCAAAATAAAACTTTTAAATAAATTTTGTTAGATTTTTAGTAATGTTATGCTGATGGTAATTTTATGACTACTTTGCGAAATAAGGTGTTTGCAATATTGTCTATATTTCTGAGACGAGGTATTGTAATTATATTGTTCGAACTGTTGCCCTCATCTTTATTGCCATATCTACGACGCTTCGTCCTCGTTGTACGTTCAGGCCATCGTCAGGGGATATATGTTTGAATTTCGAATCGAACGTCCACCGTAGTAGATTGTTCTAGTTCCACGTGCCATGCCTTTTCTCAGTTTCAGTTATCTCCCTTCAGTAAAGTTTTTGTTCACCTCTACTGAACTCACAACAATTTGAGTCAAGTTACTGGATTTCTTCAATCAACGTTTTTATCTATTGGGCCGTGTGAATATATAACAATAAAGATGCGGACAATAGTCCGAACAATGTAAATAGTGGAAATAAAGTGTTGGAATTTTGTTTTGTTTTTCCTTAATAAATCCAAAGTTTATTAATAATATCATTAATTAGTTTATTTCTTTTATTAAAAATCATACAGTTCGTCATTTTATTATTTCAATCTTATGAAAATAAAATTAAATCATCATTAGAAAATTAAAATTAATCATACTTTAAATTTATTCCAATTTCTATTTAAATGCTTTCATTAAAGTTCATAAAATTTCTTAGGTTGTTTTTATTTCTTTTTTTCGTTATATCTCAGTTTTTTCTCTCTTTATCATTAATCTGATCATACAATTATTATATAGTTGTCTAAATCTTTACTTTATTAACGATCGTTCAATCAAAACTTTTCTCTGGATTCAAAAGATTTTAAGACACTTTGAAACATTTGTCAATATTTCCTAGAACTATTTTCTTGACATTTTTATATATTTAATGCCAATCAAATTATTTGAATACTTCAAGTTTTAGTTCATTTCATACTAAAGTCAAATAAATTTGTTTTAAGTCAGACGTTTTTTCGTTTACTGTTGCATATTTTTTCTTCCTCATGTTAAACGATTTTTGCATGAATTTAAACGTGCTACTTGATTGGCAATTAGATTTCACTCTTTTACTTTTGGACTAACTAGATGCAACCGTCGCTTCTATTCTAACAGTTTCTTTTCTCATAATTTCCGCTCTGTTTCTTTAAGTTCTCCATTTTTTCGATTTCTTGCTTCCCTGATAAAAAGAATCTAATAAACAAATATTTAACTTTTAAAATTAGTGAGAAAAATTTAAAAACAACGTCATTCGCCATCTTTTGTCTTCCTGAACTCTGTTTGTGTTTATTGTTCTTCCCTTTTTCAACCGATTTCAGCAAAACTTCACAAAAAAATATTTTCAACAGCTCTTGTTTTGTAATGAAATTCCAAATGCCCTATAACTCAATTCGCCTTGCTTCAGCGTTTTTTTTTTTTTTTTTTTTTTTTTTTTTTCAGGAACGTGAAATGATTAAAAGAATCGAAATGTTAATTTAATAAACAAATATTTAACTTAAATATAATAAAATTAGTGAGAATCGCGTATAATGATAAATATAAAACATAAATATAAATTTAATCTTACTTATTATAAAACGCAGATTTTGTTAGATGTGTGTGTGTGTGTGTGTGTGTGTGTGTGTGTGTGTGTGTGTGTGTGTGTGTGGACAACTCATGTGTGTTATACTTATAAAACCCAGGCTGTTTGTGTTTGTATATTGGATCGGATTTTTCCCGATTTCACATTTTTTTTTTTTTTTTTGCAGGTAGTGTTTCTTATTGTCAATCGATTTCAACAAAACTTCACAGGACTTTGGGTTTGACCAATTCGTATAAAACATGCGTTAATCTTAAACAATAATCTTTGCAATTTTATTTTTCAGTTTTTATGATGGTTCTAATTACTGTTAGCCCCGCAACGCCAGGCTGTACTGCTAGTATCAAATAAATTTCAAATAAATAACCAATGAAAATTCCACCTGAAAAACACATTTGTTTTCAGCTATGTACGAAATTAATACAAAAATTGTTTTTAAAGGCTCAGATAATACTTAAAAAAAACGGTTAAAATTCTAATAAAAAAAAGTATCGCACCCGGTCGGATAGAAACTTACTGGTCATATCAATTTGAAATATCGGTTCTCAACTAATCAGCTCGAGCCTGATCAATATTAGTGACCGCTAAAATGTCCGAATGCCGTTAACTTTCGGTGATTCATCTTTTATTGCGTTTTTTTTTCTTATTCACTTTTTTTTTTCTCAGAGAACGATACATGAAAAAATGTACAGTAAAACAGATGAAATGGTCTAAACATTTTACAAGTCCTCCTAACTAAAAAATAATAAAAATTTTTTAATTCAAACTTCCTCACATTTAAATACACATTGTTTTCTTTGTCCAAATATTTTTTTTACTGTATTCAATTTTCCTAAGAAAAATCATTTTAAATTGTAAAACCAGATTACAGAGAACGGCTTTCTAAATGAATAAGACTTGTTAGATCATAATTTTTAATAAAACCCAAATAAATATTAATATTTTTATATATTATATTGAAACAACGAGTGGAAAATATATTCAAATTTACAGAATTCTAATTATGAATCACCCAGTTATGGGTAAATAGCAGGACAGACTGGGTTCTATATCCCTGGGTGGCAACTGATCTAGGAGAAGGACAAAAAAATGCAATGTTTTTCACTGTATCCCTTCAATAATGGTTCTGCAAAACCTTCATAAATTGTAAAAGATTACAGAGAGGCTTTTACTAAATGAATAACAAAAATTTGTTAGATCATCTTACTTATTATAAAAATCGCAGATTGGTCTCCAGTGTGTGTGTGTGTTTTGTTGTCTCGTGTCAATTGCGTTTATTATATATTTATGTGGCCAGATATAACGGATGTTCGGATTTTCAACAGCATTTTCAACCGATTTCAACAAATGTACTTCCGTGGACTGAGACCCTAAAATTACCATCGCCATGACTAGTGGTTCTAATCACCAGCGTCCAAAATTGGAAAAACACATTCTATTGTTTTTTTTTCGCACGAAATCAATTGGAAAAGTGACCGTCTGTACGATTATCCCAGAGGCATCACGAGAATGAAAGGGGACAACTCATGTCGAAAATGTTATACTTTTAAAATCACTAGGCTGTTTTTTTTTTCAACGTTCTGCCATCCGTCTGGGGTTTTTTTTTTTTTTTTATTAACGTTTTTTCGGCATTTTTTTCCTGTTTAAAGATTTTTTATATGGGAAAATCGGATTTTAAATTACAATTTTTCAACCGATTTTTCTTTTTAAAAACAAAAATGTAATTCACTTTTTTTTATTTTGGCATGTATATTGTCCCATTTTTTTTAATTTCTTTTAAAATTTATTTTAAATATTATTTAAGGAAAATTTTTGAAAATGACGGCAAAAAATAGCTATTTCATTTTTCAGTTTTTTTATTTTTAAAAACTACAGAATGGGTCATTTAAAAATTCCATTTTACAAGACAATTTTTTAATTCTTTTAATAAAATTCCATCAAAAAATAATTTTTGAACTTTTTCTTTTTAGTTTTTCAATTTAATTAAATATTCTCGATATGAATTTACATTTTTATTCTATTCGTTAGTAATCCGAATTTCTTTCTTGAATTTTAATTCTTAATTAAATTTAAAGTTTTAACTTCTTTTTTTGAAATATGGTTATTACTCTTTTTAAATCTTTTTTTTAATATATATATATATATATATATATATATATATATATATATATATATATAAACTCAAACAAACAAAAAAACATTGTTTTCAATCGTTATGGAAAAATTTTATTTTGTAAAATGGAATTTTTAAAGCATTCTGTATTTAAAAATAAAAGAAAAAGTTTCGTTCGTTGAAAAAATGTAGGAAATCGGCCTTCAAACGGACTGGGTTTTATTTGTTGATTCTCGTTGTTGTAACTACAATTGTGTTTTTCAATTTTTTATGCTTGAACGAGAATTTTACGTAGTCCTGTGAGATCGTAAAATGTTTGAAAATTTTTTATAATAAGTAAGATGATCTAACAAAGATTTATTTTTTACTTTTACAATTTATGTTTTTTACAGCCAGATTTTTGCGTTTATATTATTTTCTTTTTTCTTTTCATCATCTTTATATATATATATATATATATATTCCACATTGTTTATTTAGATAACAGTTTTAAAATCTACCAAGGTAAAAGGTTGCCTGATTTTTTATATATATATATATATATATATATATATATTGTAATGGACTTTATTTGTTCCAAGGACTGGATTTGTTGACGTTGGAACTTAAAATTTTTTGATTGAAAGAATTTTTTCTATGGTTTATATTCTTTTTCTTTTCATCATCTTTGTTATTAAAATGCATTCATGAAATATATATATATATATATGTGTGATTATTTGTTCCGATGTGGATTAAAATTTTTTGATATGGCTCTCGCAAAATGCATTCAAAAAAGATAATTAAAAAATAATTAAAACATCACATCACAGTTTTCACATGCGATTTCCTAAAAAGCATCTGCCTAAGAACTAAAAGGGATAGAAAAACTCACCACTAAAATATAAATACAAACATGATTGAAGTGAAGAAATGTTGGTTAAGAGAGTGATAAAACAAGAGAAGCAACTTTGAAAGGCGTATATGACTAACACAAATAATAATGTAAACCTGCTTGGTTTAGTTCATGTTTCTTTACTTATTTATATAATCGACAGACTTTATAATGAGAGAAAATGATACATAAATTTATATATAACAGAACAGTACTAGGTAATCGATTGACAAAGCGGAGAAATTCTATGTAACGCGTCCTTTTAGAAGATGAAATACGTTACATAGAATTATTTTCCACTTTATCAATCGATTAGCAAACTATAAAATATAAATGATGCGCTCTGATGTTAGGATGACTAAGCAGTCAAAATCTCAACATCATTCATGCCTTCTCATTGAATATCTTCTGCTATTTACATCTGTTTTATTGTGGGAGCCACTAATCAGAATGGATCATGCAATGAAGTTTGGATTCCAAAAGTATAGACTGGAAGATGCGAATGCATACAAAGCACGACGGAAGGTCAAGAGAAGAACACAAAAAGGCGTGAGCGCTGCATATACTCCTTTGTAAAAAGATAAGATACCTGAAGAAGGCCAGAGGTTAAAGACTGAAACGTTATGAATAAACCAACGAAGAGGAGAAAATGTATGTCGGGATTTTTTAAATGATGTATTGTGATTATTCAAGGCTTTACCATTCGGACTAGGGTGTTCATTTTTGTTGTTATAATCATAATGTTTAGGTAAGTGTACCATAGCTATCGTACTCGGTAATTTGGAACTGAACACTTTATTCAATCCATGAGGGTAGATTATTCCCTTTCCGCTTCCTGTGCTTAGGAGATAATTGCGAATCAGTTAATTCTCGCTAGTTTATGTAGTTTTTTGTGTCGTTTGTCTCTGTTTCCTTTCTGAACCAGCAACAGGATGCAACAGAAATACTTACTATATTTAAAATTTATTTAAGATTCATTTTATATTTTTCAATACTTTCAACATTTTAAATATGACAGATATTTCTGCGGTACCACTTTTACACACAATCCAGTCCTGGAACTGAACTCACGTTAGTCAAAAATCTATACAGAACAGTCCGTGTATCAGTTGGACAATAAAAAGGTATTATTTAGACTTAAGGTTCTTATTAAAGTTGTAGATTTTTGGGGTGTTCTTTTTTCTTAATTTGAGTCTTTGACAGTGTTCATTTCTATGCTAGATCTACTAAGTTTGTCAGAGTCAAATAATCTCGCTGACACTTACAGTTCTTATTTCCCAGTACTTTTTGCTGTCAATTATCTTAGCATCATTCCACAAGGGTTCCACCTTTCACTCTATACGTGTGTGAGTTCAATTTTTCTCCCTGAACGACTACAATCTTTCAATTTTCTTCCATCTTTGCCTTTATAAAGGGGCGGGTCTAACACTTGCATGTCTTGACAGCTGCATGGGATCCTAAGTCAGGTACGGTTCGAAGCGTTGAGATACTTTTAAATACTTTCCTGATGCTATATGGATCACAGATCCTCTGAACCTCTTTCTTACTTTACATAGAGGGCAGCATCTATTATGTTCTAACAACAGTCCTAAATAGGCCCAGGCTAATAGTGTACACTATTTCGAAGAATCTCATTAAGAAAGAAAGGACACTGAACAAACATTTCCACACCTAGTAAAGTCATCAGCTTTAAGACTTCAAAATCACACCATATGATGTAGTGCAGTAAAGTGTTGCTTAAAAACTGGTTCCCTGGAAGTTGTGAGTTCAACCCTTCGAATTGGGGAGAATCCTGCTGAAAATTTATAACCGCTTGTTCAATAGATGAAAGGGCAAGGGACACAAACATAAACTGGAGAGTATTAAATGATAAGAGTTATTTCCCCTAAACATGAAATGCAGAATGGGAACAATCTTTGTGAATTGAATAAATGGTTCTTTGTGTAAATTTCAAGTAGGTTTCTTAGTACAACAGACAGAAAGTCGGAGGGTACACGACTGGAACATTTTGAGTATAACAACGAAGATCAGGACATAAGTATGAATGAAAAGACATATAATAAAGATGAGGAAATTACTCCAAAAAATACAAAATTAACCTTCCTATTGTATCTGGTTAAAATTACAATGTTCTTTGGGGATTTTTGCCTGTAAAATATTTGCGCAGGATTTTTTGTCATTTTCTTTTTCCATGAAAAATTAAGCCATACTGAAATATTTTTTTAAAAAAATGAAATAATATTTGTAATCATCGCAATCAGAATTCAAAATTGCCTATAAGTTTTTTGTTGTTTTTTTATCATTTCATCTCAAGCAAGGCGGGAATGCCACTAGTATACAGGGAGTAAAATGAAAGAAAAGACTGCGTACAGGGAGGATTAACGAAAGGACAAAAGATGAATGAGATTCAAAAACATAGAACATGGCGATTGACGTTCCATTTAAAACTTTTGAAGACTGTACGTGTCAGGAAGCAAGTAAACGGAATAGGCGGGAAGTACATTGGAATAGGCCTACATTCACTGGAAGAAGGAAGTGGAAAAATAATTACAATTATTGCTAGTTATTTCTGATATTAAACTCTAAATTATATTTAATGTTAATGATGTTAAATTAAATCTAAACCTGAGTCAACCTTGTTTCTTTCCCTTTTGTTTTGTAGCAATTATACAACAAAACGGAAAACTGAAGAAAATACTGCACGATGATTTTTTTAAAAAATAAGTGAATTCAAAATTCAATTCAAAATGAATAAACGATTTCATAATTCATGTAAGCAAGAAAAACTCCATAACATATCCAAGAAAAGACAACTTTATTTTCACTGTATGTTTATACACTCTACATGCACAGAAGTAAGCCATTAAAACAATTACTAGTAAGGAGGTAATTTGTCTTTTATGTTTTTCTCATGGTTTATTTTTAGTAAAACTCATTCTGAGTCAGTCCTGTTTTTGTTGATGTCTGTACATTGCATTGAAGGACGAACAATAAATATCTTTGAAAAACAGAACATGTACCTGCTGAATATACGAGGGGTAATGAAAAATATGCGTGGGGGTGATGATAAATATACGTGGGGTGATGCAAAGTTCTCGCTTCAGACATTAAGCCCTTCCAAAGAATATTTTGAAGTTTCGTTAAAGTGGGTCGGGTCGAAAGCTTTTCAGTATCTCCTTGTAGAATCAAATATACTATTTTTCTGTGACCTCTTGATCTCAACTTTAGGGGCGGCATCATGCTACTTGACACAGCATAAGTCAACAATTTAATTAAAACTGGCTGGACATATTAAGTTCAAGTCAATATACTTATATCAGTTCTTAATGTTTGAAGGGTCATCTATTTGTTTAGAAAATAAAACTTGTGATCATCTCATTTTGTATTTTAAATAACTGAACGGTAAAACCTAATACTAAAAATACTAAATACTAGTACTAAAAATGGTAAAACCTGTTACTAAAAGATTTTTCAAATGATCATGAAGCTTTGATTATAATTGACAAGGGAAAGTCCTAAAGTTATTAGTTTAGTACTAAGAACATTTGTGAAAAAAAGTTTTCGTATAGAAATAAAATGTTATTAGTATGTATGTCTACAGGTAAGATAATGTATATCTCTGTGTAATCAATTAAATAGTACGATTTCTGTGTATATCTTAAAGTTAATGGCCGGACCCAGAAGACATTCTCCTCTAAAATTTAGTTAAATTTTGTGAAGTAGACTGGGATGATAAATTTTCAGTTCTCACTCATATATATATATATATATATATATATATATATATATATATAGTTTATTTATGCCAACTTAGGTAATCCGTATGGGTAGACCTGAGGAGGATGATATCCAGAGAGCTCAATGTAAAATTCAGAGCAGATATGTTTGAATAAAAGACAGACCACGTTAAGATTCCATGTAATAAGCTATTTCACCATAACCCCTTTAACAGGGTTTTGGATCATCAGACTTTACTTCCAAAAAGCTGAAATGAAAAATGAAAAAATAAATTTTCACGGACCTCTCATCAAGTATACGTAAAATTAACGGGTGAGGAAGTGAGGTGGGAGCCTCTCTCCACCTCACTTCCTCACTCCGTTATATATATATATATATATATATATATATATATATATATGTGTGTGTGTGTGTAATAGAAGTGATACTTGCATGAGCATCACGACGGAATTTAGTAAGTAGCGGCACTATATCGAGTCGAGCCCGTTCGTTGCTATGATGCTTGCATTGTATCGTGACGGTCCGGGTTTTATTTTCAGCAGTGTAGTCCCAAATAGGACGAAACGGCCGTCCAGTGCTTTCTGCATTCCTTTGAGGATTCTTCTAGACTCAATGAATTATTATAAATTATAGATATTGAGGCATGTTTCATTGAATATTTTAGACAAGTTTTTTCTACTTTTTTTCAACTGGATCCTTTCATATTCCCGGACAAGCTTTTTGATATCATTATTAAAGGAAGAGAACATTACCGTGTTGATATATATATATATATATATATATATATATATATATATATATATATATATATATATATATATATGGGGGGTCATTTCTTTATGTATGGCACTCAAAATAACAAATGGGAGGATAAAAGGTAGGTAGGGGGAATGAAAAGTTCTTGTCTCGAACGACATCTCTAAATACGATTCAATGATTTTGTTTAGGACGGTTTCCTTGATTAGGCTGAGAACTTTTCACCAGGCCTCTTTTTAAAGTCTATCCTCTAACCACATCGGTACTGCATTGTTATCTTTCATGTCTTTTTTCTCCTGACTCACCTCTGCTGTAAATTGCACGTTCAGTGGTCTCAATATTTTTTCAAACAAGAAAAGAAACCAGTACTTCCAGTTTAACTTGTTTGATTAACATGCGACTTGGGAAAACGAAGATAACATCATTATCAACATTTCCTGTTATTCTTTATATTTTTAAACTTCTTGCTATAATAGAAAATGGTAAACGATTCAGCCTCCCATATTGTAGACAAGGAAATATTGACACAAGTGAACAGTTTAATTAAAACTAACGAAATACCTAAAGTAATATATCGTAATCCTTAGCATTTAAACGTTCATCTTTGTGTTTAAAAAATAAAATTTGTAGTTAGAATATATTGGATGGATAACACTTCTATAATAAAATTCATATGAAATGATCTTCAATAATCTAGTGCCCTTAGGGTGAGTGGTAATGACATGTGATAATAAATTTTCTCTGCTCACAACATATTTAGAAACAATTACTACGCATTGAAACCCCTTGCTTAAATCAGAGGTTAATGCATTTAAGAGGCCATGATGCAATATGGTGAAAGTGCGGTGCAAATCTTTGAAGGTATATTTATTCTAAACTATATTCAATGACATACAGAACTATCATCTTAGTAATGATATTATATATGCCAAAAGTATCAAAAGGACTGTCATTCCCTTTGGAGATTATACAATCCATATTGATGCTGTTCTGACATTAGAAATTGCGTTCTCATCCTATAAACATCTTGGAAGTCAACGACAATAATAATAAAAAAATTACCAACTATGACAACACATGAAGCGTATAATGGCTGATTGCTTTCTGGTCAACTTTAATGTTCAAATATTTTAAAGCAATGTCAATCGTTATCTTCTCTCTACTTAATTAATCTCCTTTTATAATTCTCTATCCTAAATAATGTTTTTATTTTCCCTATAATCTTTCACAATCAGTAACCCCTTGCGTTTTAATGGCTTTATTGCCTTCCTTGGGGTGAAATGATTACAAAAATAAACAGGATCATTGTATCAATAAAAATCAACAGCAATGATTTGTACTCTTAAAAGTTAAAAAAATATATAGAATATTTGATATCTCATTAATATATATATATATATATATATATATATATATATATATATATATATATATTATGACTAAATGTCTGGACACAAAAAATCTAATTCCTAACATGGAACGCGATTGAGATTCACTTCCGTAGAAAAAACGTGTACATATTTAATGCCGAACTAAATTTTAACCTGTTCTGACGAGAATGAAACGTAACTAACTTTTGATTTTATTTTTTTATTCTGCACTTTTCTTACAATTATATATATATATATATATATATATATATATATATATATATATATATATATATATATATATATATTTTCATTAAAAACAACAGGCGAGATACTACGGTTAAGCTTTTTATTTAATTCTTCTTGTGTTTGAACAAGAGCTTTCTCTGGACAAAGAGTGTGTTAAAACTGTCCAAATGTTTTATATTTCCGAGCGCTTTCGGCTATACATTTAGCCATTATCAAAGATGATTCAATTTTTTAGCTTAATTGAGTCTGTGCATTATGTGTATGTCTTAGTGTGTAGTAGGGGTGTTTTAATTTCCGAATACGGTTAGCACATTGTGGCTTTGTTCGTAGTTAATATTGTTAAGAGTTGGCTTTTTCTTTTTTATTATTAAAGTTTACATTATTTTTTATCTATTTTTACAGGTAGATGCAGTTAATATATTTGTGTTTTCTACTATATATATATATATATATATATATATATATATATATATATATATATATAAAAATAAAAATATACTTTGAATTATGCTATATTTATGGGTAAAGTACTCAGTATCAGAGATCAGTATCTGTCTCTTGCTTGAATGCAATCTTCAGTCCTGATGATTCCGTTGAAGCAAGAACAGACTGTTCACTTTTATATTTACATAGGCTATATATTGTAGACCCAGAATGTTTAATTTATGATGCACGTATCTAAAATGGTGCTTTGTTTTGATTAGATGTGGCACATTACACCCCAGTGATTTTTACCAATTCACTTTTACAATTGACACTTGTATGTTACGGAAATGGGCGAATATTTATACTAGGCGAATATTTGAAATTTCGGACTCCTTTGAGAAGTTTACCTTTTTATAAAATCAGTTGACCATCTCAGTAAAAGTAAAAAAAAAAAAAAAACATAATTAGGCTCAGAAAATTACAAAATGTTAGAAAACATAAATTCATGGGAAAATCAATTCTTCCTGAAAATCATCCAAAAAGAGAATTAATATTCATCATGTATTTATCATTAAATCGATAACTTATGTATGTATCATTAAATCGATGTAAGAATGCTCAATATACAAATATACAGAATTAACTGGAGTACATGTTTCGTAACTTGTGTGTAAAAGAAATGTGTCCCACACACTCGTAGTAGACTTTGTGGATTCTATGATATTATGTACAGAGAAACATTGATAAAAAACAAACTATCTTCTTCTATATACTGTATCCATTCATGACGTTGACGATCATGGCTCTCCACAATTCCCTGTCCTTTCTAGCTCTTAATAAAATTTGTTATCTCTTAAACCTTGTTTTCCAATCCATTTTCTCAAGTTCACTTGATAGGTTATGTGTTTTTCCTCTCTCCATTTTGCCTCCAATCTATCCTGTCGTTATCAATTTTTTTTTTCCAAGTCTTCTTTCCTCATTATGTGCTCTAGAAATTTCAGCTGTCTCATATAAGTCTCCTTTTTGTTTTCATTTGCTCTAAAACTTCGTTGTTGCTCACATGTTCGGTCCAAGGTACTCTCAGCATCCTTCTGTATAACCACATTTCTGTTGCTTCAAATCTTTTCTTCATCTGTGAAGAGATTTTCCAGCATCCACTGCCATATAGAAGGACTAATATTACGTAACAGTTCAGTTCTCTTTTCTTTCTTTCTAACGAAATTTTCTGTTTCTTTGCTTAACTTTTGGGAGGCATCTTTCGCTATCCCAATGCGCCTTCAGATTTCAGTGGAAATCTTTCCGTCCTCTGTTAAAACATTTCTCAGATGTTAAATTGTTGTACTTGTTTAATTTTGCTATCTCCTATTTGTCATTTGGATGTACCTTTTGCTGACGGCCATGCATTCTGTCTTCTTTCAATTGATGTTTAGTCCTTTCTTTTTGATTTCCTTCTCGAGGAGTTCTTGCAGTTTCCTTTCTAACTGCTATCATTTGCATATTTTCTGTTGTTAAGATTGTAGCCGTCAAAAATGAATCCCGGTAGGACTTCTAATTCTCTCAGAATCGCCTCACTAAGTCCGGCGAGAAGACACATCCTTGTCTTACATCCCTTTCTATTTTTCTATATTTATTTAATTCATTTTCTATCCGTATGCAGGCGGTTTACTCCTAGTATAGGTACTGGATTATTCTAATATCCTTTCAAAATATGTGAAGGTTACTTAGCTGTCCCAATACTTCTTTGGGACGTACTTTAATAAAACACCTTTGTATAATCTATAAAACATAGGTATACATCCTTTTACATTTGAATTGCTCTTTTTGGTATCATTCTGAGCATAAATATTGCATTCCTTGTTCCAGTGTCTTTAACGAACCTGCACTGCTCTTGTCCTATTTTCGATCTAATTCTGCTGCGTGCTTCTATTTCTCAAGATTCGGATGATGAGTTTTGTTATATGGCTCATTAATCTGATTATCCAATGGAGTTCACATTCGTCTGTACGTGGTTTCTTAGGCAATGCTCTGAAAATGGATCTACTTAGATCCTCCGGTATATCAGTATCGCTGTACATTTAATTTATTTTAACAGTATCTCCCATAAGAGGTAAGTTATGTTCTCTTTCATGTGATATAAAAGTACAGATGATTCCTATTACGTTCAATTATGGATGGCAGTACAGGAAAGAAGAGTAATGAGACAAATATTGCTTAGAGCTGCACAGTATAGGGTGTTGTGGAGAGCTATGATCGCTCACGCCCTGAAGGAAAACGGCACATAAAAATGATGACTTAGCAACGACGTAGAAACAGCATATCGCAACAGGTTAAAAGTTGTATTATTTATTAAAGATTGAAAAAAGTAAAAATGACCACATTTTCCCCTAAATTGTATTGGTCATGTGCCAGCCTTTGTATTTTAACAAAAGAAATATTAAGGATATTTATATAAAACTATTTTCTCACAGCCAATCCTAATCAATATGGATAAAATTCAAGTTTGTGTAAAATTTACCATAGTTTGTCATGCATATATATATATATGTGTGTGTGCGCGCGTAGGTATGTGTGTGTGTATGCGTGCGTGTGCGTGACTGTGTGCGTGTTTGTGTGTGCGTTATGACAGCGTGAGATATCCAGCCGAATTGTTGTTGACATATGGAAATTAATTCACCTTTCATACCTGTGAAATTGACTACCTGAATAAATATTTTACTTACTGATCTGCTTACCTGTCCTTACTCGGATGATTTATTGGTTAGATCACCCACAATTCCGAAACCTTACATTATATTTTTCCGTGAGTACGCTCTGAAGAGGAACAGCAACTAACGTTACTACTATTACTGCATCCACTACTACTGCTACTAATACTACAAATTATAATTGAATCTCTGTGGAGTATTTTCAAATAACTTCTGACATGATAGACTTGCCATATAAAAAAAGGTCTATAATCTATACCACTTAAAACAATAAGAATAATTAAAACGGACTGAGGAAATCTCATGTTTTGAGACTTTCCACAAGATACGCCAGCGAACATGCCTGATATAATACTTGACGCATTTGCATGTCCAGATGAGATATTTTCTGGTTATTGCTGAGTTTCCTCAAGTCGACAGCACTTTTACTCGCAGACTCCAGGACTTTTGTTGTTGCGAGAATTTCAATTCTGTGTCAGAATCTTTAATTCATCCACTCGCGATTCTAGTTGTTTTAGCACACGGTTTCAAGTGTGCATATTATTATGAGTAGATCTCTTCATGTTACAAAGATTCCTAACTACCTGACAAGTTCCTGGAACTTTTTCTTATTTCCTTTCTTTACGTATTTTTATTTATTACTCTTGTTTCATCTCCCAACCAATTTGTCTTTTTTGCATTCACGCCACTTTTCAGTTTTGCTATATATTAAAACATTCATTTCAGTGCTATTGTTACTTAGTCACAAGTTACTATTATATTCCTTATTTCTTTTCTTGTATTCCCTCTGAAAAATGGATACATTTGAAATAACAATGGACAAGAAGTTTAATCTCTGTTCCAGTTATGAGGGGAAGAAACAGTGGCATTTAAATGGGCATCCTTCTTTAGATAATCAAAGAAATACAAAACAGAAAAGAAGCTAACAGACACAAGAAGATAACTGGGTCCCTCCTGTTTGTTGCAAAAGAGGTTGCATTGCTTACGATACTTACATCTGCTGAGACACAAAACTAAGAATAATAATGTTGGTATGATGATAATATTATTTTTTCCGAAAATTGAGAACATCTATGAATCTAAGCGACTATTAATTCCTTACTATTGAAAAGACCAGTTGTACACAGGAAAAATATTTTTTTCTTGAGTAGTTTTAACTTGTCTGAAACCGATATTACTGAAAACAATTATATATAAATAAAATTACAACTTTGTATAACTTACTTGATGAGCAAACGGGGGAAAAAACTTCCCTTTAGACAGATTGGTAGAAAAGGATTCGTTTAGCTACCATCTTAGAAGATTTTAATAAAAGTGAAGATTTTAAAAATGTTTCAATTCTATTATCCCTCCATTATAGAATGGGGGGTGGGTAATATAATGAAACATTTTTAAAACATAGTAACATTTCTGACCCCCTCTCGCTCCCATCTCTCTCTCTCTCTCTCTCTCTCTCTCCCCTCTTCTCTCTCTCCCTCTCACTCTCTACATTCTCCTTCAGCTAGTTCATTATTATTATTATTTTCTTTGATTTCTGGCGTTTACACATTTCTTTCCGGGTCCTGCCTAGGGACCTAAGGTTAGAAATGGCGTCATGACACTTTCCACTGACAAAAAAAAAAAAAAAAAAAAAGATTACATAGATAAAGCCCTTCGTAAGATGTGGGCTGTACTTGTCAGAACAATATTATTATTATTTGTCCTCATTGAAATTTTACACAAGAAATAACTAGGGGCCCTCACTGGAGATCAGTGACAATAAGTCTTTTTAATACTAGGTATTTTAACTGATTTTTCTTTTCTGTATTATTATTATTGTTTATTATTATTATTATTATTATTAATAATAATATTCTTATTATTATTGTTGTTGTTGAACAGAAAAGGAAGATAGAAATTGTATTGTAACAGATACAGTAGTGATTTAAGGTGTTAAAGATTCTATATTATTTTTATTTCCTTTATTATTATGATTATTAGTATTGTTATTGTTGTTGTTATATCTTGTCTCCCAGAAGTATTTGAGGTTTGTCACTGAAGCCTAAATGACGAAGTTTGAATTATCTTCGCGCTGAAGTTCATGTTGTCACCAGATTAAGAGGACGTGGAAAAGAAGAAGTTATTAATGATATTTCTAAAAGTGGTAGGAAAATATCAAGCGTGTGTCTTCAGTTGGGTTGTTGATAAATGTCAAAAAAAACAGGTTACGGTTTATTTAAGTCAGGACGACGCGTATGGCAAGCTTGATTTAATGCAATCTGGATTTGTTTGAATAGTTCATAGAAAATGGATTATCCTAACAGATTTAATATTACTATTATTGTTCATTTTATTATCATTAAAAGGATACCACTACCATGCTTTCAAAGAATCTTGCACAAGTCAATGTTATGTCAACTGTAAGGGGAACATCAACCTGTTTAGCTTTATCCTTATTCATAGCAGACGCTAACCTGCCATTACCGGGCCCGTAACTAAAGTTAGTTTTTCCTTTCTTTCTAGTATCATTTTTATCTCTACTGGCTCATCTCTTATTGTATAAACATTCAGTAAAGTTCAGTTAATGTTTTCAAAAATTTTTCGTTCCAAAAACAGAAATATTAAGAGAGTACTGTTCTTTCGGAGTGTGTCTAGTAGACCAAACATTTTGAAATGGAATCTTGGGTTGGAAAAGAAAAAGCAACACCACAAGACTTTTTTCTCTTGGCTTCTCGACACTTTTCGGCTTACATCTTTAAATAATAGAAATTTAACAAATAGTTTCAAAATCAAATTAAAAGTAGCATTATTTTCTTCAACGACCCTCGTGTATATATATATATATATATATATATATATATATATATATATATATATATATATATATATATATATACAGTGGGCTATGATAAGTTTTTAGCCACCCTTAATTACAGCAATTTTGGCTTGTGTAATAACGTATCTTCATTTTTTTCAGACAATACCGTGTTAGTATCAAGCTACTCTTATCTATAAAATATAGTTGACTTATATTTTGCAATGAAAGTTCGCGGAATTGGTGAATTTCAACGAGGGCAAATAATAGGATGGCATCAGTGCGGCAAGTCAAACATAGAAATTCCTAAGTTTTTCCAGGTTAATCATCAAACGGTTAATAATATGGTCAAAAAATTTAATGAAGAAGGCCATTGTCGTGTAAAACAACCTTCAGGAAGACCAAGCATCGTGTCTGAGCGAACGAAAATGGCGTTGAAGAAGATCTTCAACGTCATCAGAAACCGTCATCAGAGCGTCAAAGATGTCGTCAACAGCATGGACATGTCACCATATGCGGTCAGAAAGACTCTGAAAGAGCTAGGCTATCAAAGAAGAGTTGCAAGAAAGATTGCCCTTGATTTCAGAGGTTAACAGGAACAGGCGTATTCACTGGGCAAAGAATTCGAGAGCAAAGATAATGAATTTTGGCAGTCTGTAATTTGGTCAGATGAAAGTAAATTCTGCCAATATTCGAATTCGAGACATGTTTTAAGAAATCAGAATGAAACTTGGAACACTGAATGTATGCAGGCGACCGTGAAACATGGAGAGATTGGAGTAATGGTGTTGGGCGCTGTCTGGTCTGGAGGGAAATCTGAACTGATTCTTGTTGACGAACGGTTGAATGGTCCAAAATAATGTCAAATATTAGAGAAAGAACTACTCTCGCTATTTGAAACCAATCAGATTAACAATGTCTACCTTTTTCAAGAAAATGGAGCGCCATGTCATACAAGCAAAGTAGCAAAGGCATGGAAGGAATCTCAAGGAATCAAGTCACTGCTATGAATCCAATAGAACACGTTTGGGAGCACCTTCACCGAAAACTTCGAGAGCGTGCAACCAAAATCACGTCATTGGCAACCCTTAAAGAAACATTACTAAAGGAGTGGCAAAATATGGATCAGACGGTTGTTGATAACTTGATCGAATCCATGAAAAATCGAATACAAAACACTGAAACAATGTGCAATAGACTTTTCGGTTTAACAATTAAGCTCTTAGAACTGTACAGTCAGACTATCTGTAGCTATGATTTGATTATAATGGTTAAGGCTTGTGCCGAACCATATACACATTTCGGAAAGAATTGAATATAGAGAACAGGTTTACATAGTGTGCAAAAAGTCACTAAACCAAACATGGCTAAAAATCCCAGTCTGTCCTAGCATTCTCCCCTCTTCTCAAACATATATATATATATATATATATATATATATATATATATATATATATATATATATATATATAACTGTAAGAAAATACAGAATAAAAAAATAAAACGAAACCTAATTAAATTTCATACTCGTATAGAAGAATAGTCTGGTCAGGTTCAATTTTAATCCTGCTTAGCTGGTAGTGTAGGCCTTAAATATGGAGAATTCTTTTCCCCCGGGAGTGAATCCCATCCAGGCTTCATGTTATAAATTAGAAATTTTAGTATACAGACACTTAGTCATAATATATATATATATATATATATATATATATATATATATATATATATTCATACATGTTTCATTAAATAATATTTATTTAAAATTTATCAATAATGCTAGTTTTAATTTGATTTTGAAACTATTCTTTATTCTTTTTATAACGTCTGATAAGTTTAATAACATTATCATTAAACGAAGAAAGAAAATCGCAGTATTGATCCATATTTTTTTAATCCAATCTAAGCTTTCGGCTTACATAAGCTATTATCAAAGATGCCAATTACTGTACAACATATTAAGCAATATACGGACAAGACAGTGATGATAGTCTGTTATTGTTCACATGGATGATGTCCAAGCAACGATAAACCCGTGCATATAAGACGCTAGAAGCGAAAATCGCACCGCAGCTCATGACGTCATACATGAGAGTGAATTAAGTATTAAGTATGGGAAGCCGTTGGTATAAACCAATGGCTTCTCTTATCAATTATAGACATTTAAGGATATTTGTAAAGATTCCATAGTTGATTTTGTTTAGGTTAGGTTCCAACTGTTTGATGTATATAGCTTCAAGGACTTTTAGTGTTTGTCTATTGTTTTCATGGGCTATTTTTTGGCCGAGCCTAATGGCTCGGAAATGCCCACGTTAAAAAGGCCTTGTGCCACATGACGCCCTCATGGGGGGACGACTAAATATAGTCTATTGTTTTCATGTTTAAGTATAACTGTGTTTTATGGAATTGTGTGTGCGGCCAGGCATGTTGTTTTAAATGCCTAAAAATGTTAGAGTTTTCATTCAAATGTAGTGCCAAGCGTCGTGAAAGCGAGTTTGTAGTGTGACCAACATAAATATTATTTAATTCATTGGAGATACAATCTCCCAAAGGGCACTTGAATTTATAAAGTATGTTGTTTTTTTGCAAATCGCTAACCGGGGAAGGAGAATCATTGCGAAGAATTAAGTTGTATATACTAGATTTAGTGTAGTATATGATTAATTTAATTTTTATTGTCATAAATAAAGACTAAATCAACATTGGTTCACTTACAACTACTGCAGCATCGTTGATTACGACTCTCTAGGCAAATGGAAGAATATAAAATCGATTATATATTTGAAGGAGAATTTATATTTTCTAGAGTACATACTCTTATTTATTTGCTTAATCAGATGCTATATCTGCCAGAAGATATTTTTCTCACATGCAAGCACGCGATCTGGAATTCCTCTCTTTAATTTAGTAGGTTTTGCTGCTTGGGTATAGTAGCTATTGCTAGTTATTCCTCCTAGGATAACAATCTCTAAAATGAGGTCTATGTTCTGTAACCACTTGTTCATTTTACTACTATCCCTACTAGATAGATAGATAGATAGAGAGAGAGAGAGAGAGAGAGAGAGAGAGAGAGAGAGAGAGATGCTCTATATTGATCACTACCATTGTAAATCTATAAATTTAGTAAATTTTAACTTCACACGCACGCATGCAAACGTGTGTGGTGGGGGGTGTTAGGAAGTATTTAAAGTGGTAAATTTTGTCGGGCTTCAACAGCATTGGGATTTAAGTAATTTCAAGCCTTCTTTGTATTTCACAGCCCTTCAAAATTGTAACTGTTTTAAGAACACTGGTATTTGCTTCACTGATTTAAGAAATAGCTTAGGTTCATCATTTTTTTTCCGTTCTCGAGTAATGTCTTCATGCATTTCTTTAATTTTTTACTTCCCTTCCGTTTCTCCTTGAAAGAGTTTCATCAATAATTTATCAGATTTATTTACAACAACTGAATCTGGTCCTCCACGGGATTCTATTCCTATATTTCTAACAAACTATATACTCTAAGCATTTCAGAACATTTGTACTATATTCATAATTAATTTTAAATGTTGGTTTTAATTTTTTGATAAAGACAGTTTCTAGATTGTTAATTGTGAATGATGACAAGAATTTTTTTGCAGATGTTGTGAAGTGGAGGATGAATCATACATGTATAGAGTGAGCCGTCTTGGTAACGTCATTATAGAATGACCAACACGTACATTAGCTTTTTTTGTCGGAGATGCAATCTCCAAAGTGACATTTAAATTGATATACAGTGTTAGTATTCTGCAATACGTCAATTAGTGAGGAAGAGCTATTACGGATGATAAAGTTGGTTGTATTAAATTTACTATATTAGTATATAAATAATTTTATTTTTTACTGGTATCTGTAGGGAATACTGGTACTTCATCTTGTTTATATTCAAAATGCATATGATTACGATATAAAAGATTCATATGTTTCGGGTTAGTTGAGGATTGTTTACAATATGGATTTTTTTTTTTTTTTAAAAATCATCATTTGTGACTTTGTACATGACTGTAACTGCTAACCATTTAACCTCAAAAGTAAAAATTGACTTCCGTCACACACACAACTATTTGTCTTAGACATCATAACCCTGAAGATGATATTGGAATATATCGAAAGGTACCTGTAAAATAAAAATGAATAAATACAACCATGGTACCTTTCTGGCTCTCTTTAAGCATGAAACAACAAAGCTTATACATGATTATGAAAGGATATTATTGAAAATAAACAAACACAACATGTCTAAATTGTTTAATCACACATGCCTATATGAAAATATGGTGCCAAAATATACGGATTATATATATATATATATATATATATATATACAGTCAACGACGAAATTATTCGTACACCCATCAATTTTGAATATTTTTATCCATTTCTCCGAATCTAATGCCTATGTGATGCCAGGTTTTTTAAATATTAATTAGCACAGAAAAAGGAATACAAAACTCAATTTTCAGAACAATAGGTTAAATACAATATAATATGGCATATAGTATGGCATATAATATTGCATGTAAAAAATACGGGCATTAGATTCTGAGAAATGGATAAAAAATACTCCAAATTGATGGGTGTACGAATAATTTCGTCGTTGATTCTATATTATTATTATTATTATTATTATTATTATTATTATTATTATTATTATAAACGTCATATTTAATGGGTAGACGTGTTTCTGTAGATGTCCCTGTTTTTGTAAACAATTAATAATGATAAAAGCAGAGGTGTACTATTGAATTCTTCCATGCAGAAAATTCGCGTCCGTTGACATTTATTGAGGCTTCCTGAATATTTAGGAAATAGTAAATGGGATTCAGTTAGACACTGGTTAATCTGTTTCACCAATGACGAAAGAGATATGTGTGAAGTCCTAAACAGCTGTCAACCCACAAATGTTTATCCCTGACGAAAATGTGTAGCCAATGATTATGAGGAGATATAACTTGTTTTATAGTTAACAACTTACTCAATGAAATGCTGTTACTGTACTCTTTGTATCTATTGTCATTTCTGTAGATATAAACATGAATCATTTCTCCAGGTGGGTCCCTTCTATATAGTGTACCTAAAATCTGGTCACAAAAATGCATATTTTGAAGAAATAAAACTTTCAACAAGATTTTATTGAATTGGAATATTAACAAGTAACGTTTTCAATAAGATTTCCATCATTTGTGATGCAAAGGTAGATACGCTTTGCAAGATTCACATGAACTTGATGCAATAACTCCACATTGCCGTCAATTTTAGCACATTCACTCTTTATGAGTTCAATCAAGTGTGTTGCATCTGTGATTTTCACTGAGTACACTTTCTCTTTTACCCCAGAAAAAGAAATCATGTTCAATTCTTTCTTCTTTCGACAAAACCATGTTTGATCTGCGGGGGTAAAAAATATAGTTAATGAGGTTTCCTGTGCCCAGACTTGAAAGAAACTCTGTATTTTTGAAGTAGTATTAGGAAAAGAAAGCATCAATAAGCTTCTAATTTAATAAATTTTATTAAACATTTTTAAAATATTTATTTTTATTAAATTTCAGTTAATCATTTTGAAAATTAGGAATAGATTATTTTGATCTTTTATATGCAATTTTACTTCATTACGTAGGTGACCATGACTCTCCACAGCTTCCTTTTCTTAAATTCCGTTAATTTTCATTATTGCTCTTAAAAAAGATAGTGAAGTGGTTTTTACTCGCCTTCTCCACGGCATTAAATTCAGGATGTAGATTAATATGGCTCTCCACAGCTTCTATTTTTAAATTCTGTTAATTTTTGTGATGGTTCTCGTGAAGTGTTTTTTTTTTATTGCCATCTCCACGGTATTAACTTCAGAGTTTTCCATTCCTGCAATGCTTACCTTACTAAATATCCCAGTCTGCGATAGTTTTTTTTTTTTTTTTATCATAACTGAGTATTCATAGTATGAAATGAATACAATAGCGTTGGTCGAAATTTGAACTCGACTATCTAATTATCTTCTTTTCTTTTTTTTACGCTACCAGCAAAACATTTTACTACATATCCTCGATATTTTAAATGTCATCGTTTGTACATCAAAACATTGGATCAATTTCTGTCTCTTTCCTTCTTTAAAACGACGAACAATGAACAGGTGATTATCACTAATCTTACCTGTAAAAAAAAGAGTCGACAAACGACTGCTGCATAGGGGACCTGGACATTGACTATTTCGGTTCCGAAATTGTGTCACTTTTAACAATACCTGCCACGACTACTACTACCACAATTACAATAGTATCAGCTTCAGACCGACCACAGTAATTCATCACCCGGTCGAAGTCCAGCTTTTCTTTTTTTTTACCTTTAATTGTATATCTGAGATGTTTAAACACGATTGTCAGGAGCGCTTATAAATGCATTCTTATAAATTTAGCATTGTAAATTTACACGCACGTGTACGAATATAATTCAACAGAAGTGCCTAAAAGCAAATACTTGAATATAAGGTAAGATTCTTTTTTCATATAAATTTAATTTGTTTATCTCATTGATTGTTATTTATTTATTACTTAATCCCAATCCCACCATATTTCACAGACGTTATATCCATTTTTTTACTAATTTTTATTTTATTTATCAATATCTTGTTTATTTTCACTTATTTACATTTAATTATTTAATCGGAAGAGGCAATCTGCCTTTTGAATAGTTTTTCTATTCAGTAAAATCTTTCATGACTAATGTTTACAAACAAGAATGCGTGTATATTTATTACATAAAAACATTTTTTTTTAAATTTGAAAATTTAAGCATCTATTAACAAAACGTTTCAACAGTTATGTACTGTTTAACGAGTTTTCTTTAAATTAAAAATTAGTTTGAAAAAAGAAAAATGAGTTTTCTTGTTAGAAAATGTATGAGGCAGACTATAAATGTAAGTGAATGGGCACTTACATTTATAGTCTGCCTCATACATTGTACTGATCTCTTACAAATATATCAGGATTCTGCTTACTTTTATGACAGTAATACAGTTAAAAAATTTGTTTTCCTGCCTTTGCTTTATCTTTTACTTTTCTTTATCTTATTTTGCTTGTTCTACTCACACCCTTTTTAGTTCTGTTTTTTCTCTCCTACTCAGTACCCTTCTCGATTCCATTATTCAATCAACATATTCCATTCTGTCTTCCATCTTTACGGAATATCTCGTATAATTTAATACACTCCAGTTTCTTCATTACTGTGTCGCTTGACCGTTTTATCCAATTCTGACTGTATATGACTTTTCAGAGATTGAACTCAAATTTGACAGAAAACAACTTTTTAATATGTTTTAACCAAAGTTTTAATCCAGTAGGTCATATATTTCTTCAATAATCCAGTAGTGTAATTTTGGAACTTTGATCCTAATCTCTGTACTCAGTCGTTAGAATTTTGAGGTGTTTTTTTTTCTTTTTTTTTTTTAATCAGAGGCTACCAGATAATGTTCATCCCTATTCTAAGTCTACTGAAGAGGTTCCAAGATGAGGCTAAAATGTGTACCAGTGCGCTCTTAGTCGTCTTATTCCCCAGTTTTTTCTCTATTATTTTTACTTTATTCCACTTTTTCCCTCTATACATTATCAGCTATGCCTGATTTCAATGTACCTCCCCAGATTACAGCTTTTCAATTTTCCACTAGTCTTCTTTATAGATGGCGGAGAGTATCACCCCTGTATCCCTTGACAGGACTTCTTGGAATGGAAAAGATTCAGTTTCTGGTCATGTTCTTCTCTGAAAAAAAAACAGTCTTGCTTGTACACTGGCTTTCTCCTGTCCAGAATCATCAATGTTGAGGACTTTAACACACGACTCAGCAGTAATAGTCATCCAGACTAGCTTCACGTCCAGGATCTCCTGAATACAATTGATTTCAGCTAGAATTTCAAGTCTACTCCCTACTTTCATATTCCGCTCTGTTAAAAAAAATCCCAATAAAGCCTTAATCAAATATTAGTCTACAACGTTACTTTCATGGTAATTGTTCTGATGAACTTGCTTTTTGTGTTACCTCGACTTTATGAATTTAAGCACAGTACTAGATTGGCAGCTAGGTCCCATCGTTTTACAGTTGAAATGGCGTGATATAACCATGTTATATGCCAATAATTTCTTTTATCGTACTTCTCGCTTGTGGGATTCTCTTCCGGCTTCTATTTCCCAGTGAACTTTGATCTTTAAAAATTTAAATGGAATGTCAATCGTTATCTTCTGCTTTCTTTTATTATTCTCTCACCCTAATGGCGTGTTTTTTTTTTCCCCTCATATTCTCTCACACTCAGTAAAGCCTTGCGTTTTAGTGGTTTTGTTGACTTTCTTGCGGTGAAATGATTAGAAACTATTTTTCTTCATCTCATTTATTTTGGCATTACAGATGGAAATTTTTAATATTAAGAAAATACACCTGATAGAAAAAAACATCCAATGTCAAAGTCTGATGAATCCTCGTCTGTATGAGAGAATAATACATTTTTAAGATAATATTTAGAGGTATGATTTTCAATCCGTACAAATTATATAATGTATCCTTGCAATTTCGGATAAAAAGACAGAATAATTTCCATCCAAGAATTCGCATCTAAAGTTTAATAATGATTTATACATTTGAGATTTCGTACATTCTTCATGCTTAACTCAGTTATTCTAAATGGCTAGAACAAAATTCCTTCTAAAAATCTTCTTCTGGCTTACGTTTTTATTTCAACACTTTGTAATTCCCATGCTCATTATAGGATTCAGCAAATGAATTCTAACTTTGGTTGATATATAGCCATTGGTGTTATCTATTGTTATTATTAGGATATCATTGAATTATTGAATAGTTATTTGACATAATAGAATTGATGACAGAAGAGAATAAGACCAGGATGTTTTAACATTTTCAACGAAGAAAATGCTTTGCAAATTATCAAGCGTTAGACACATTGCTGTTAACAAAGCTTTAATGAATTCGTCATAAATGACTCAATATGTTAAGAGAGTAAGAAATGTTACGTTCAGAAGTCTTATGATCTTAAGAAGCGTAACTATCTTGGACTGAAGCAATGCACGAACAAAGGTATTATGAAATAGTTGTGTAGCTCCTTAATCTTTCAAAAATGAAAAAGTGTACAAAGAAAAGCTCTAAACCTCCGGAAAGTTCCTAAAGTAGTGACACTTGGAATAGTGCGTTGTTTGCATGAACGTATTGATTATTAATCCGCCTCCTCCTTAGAGGAATGAATGACTTTTGGATACGTCTTTTCCCGAGGAATGTGTATGTGTTTGTTTTGATTTTTGAGGGTTATTGTTTTTTATGTTTTTAATTTTTATATTTGTAAATATTTAACCTCGAATTAAAAAATCATCGATTTGGTTTCCATCTTTATTTGTTTGCTATTTTCTTGTGTCATTTTATGAAATAAAGTTTTAATGATCATCAACAGGAAATATTTACGTTTAATATCCTCTAATATCTAGGATTTATATCGATGTGCTATTAATTTTTTTTATTTGCTACGTATGAATTATCTTCTTATACCTTAGTGTACGAAAAAAATGCCTTTCACATGTTTCATTTCCCGAACAGATAAAGAATGTCGCCATCGTCACAATTATTTTCCCTGAGTGAATCAAGTTTTTCTTCATTCAGTTGAAAAATGTCTTGCCTGTCTGTCCGACTGTCAAAATTGTTCGCATTTTGCCTACATTCCAACAACAAGCGATAAAGTAAAATAAACGAAACTGACAGTCGACGAAGTGCTTGGAATATTTACAATTAAAAAATGGTGGACACCAACGACATAGGACATAAACCCTTATCACCTTTCACCTGCATACCTCCAGTAAATATATGGACAATATGTTAACCTTCTAGGTAACCCGTCGCTTTGTACTAATTACTATGCTGTTGCAGCTCAGTAGTTAGCACAACGTCCCGTTTTCTGGTTGGTCTAAGGCTCAGATAAAAATATCGGATCGGAATTGGCGCAGTCTATCTACTATGGAAGATATATACAGAATATAAACGCACATGACTATAATGGCGAACAAGCACACAGTAGAACAATCACTTCAACACAAAAGTATTGTGAATTATTCTTCTGTTCAGAGTCTGTCTATATTTCTGAGATGAGGTATTATGCACAGTATTTACATTAGTCGGACTATTGTCCTCATCTTTGTCGCCATATTTGTCACAACGTTTCGGCCGTTGTACGTTCAGGCCTTCTTCAGGTGGTTGGAATTACGAACTGAACCCTTTATTTCGGTCACTGGGGTAGACTGTTCTAGTTCCACGTGCCATGTTTGATGGATGTCAGTTATCAGTTATCTCCTGCTAATTTTCCCTCTGAAAGTTCTCCACTGCCTTAACCAGGTATTGAACTCACCTTCTTTGGGTCTGTCACTGGATCTAACCAACGCCTTTATCCACTGTGTCATGTGTCCTTGAGGTTTATAATACTCAGAAGTTCATACCCAGATGTCCTCATGGACACATGGCACAGTGGATAAAGGCGTTGTGACAAATATGGCGACAAAGATGAGGACAATAGTCCGACTAATGTAAATACTGTATTCTTCTGTTGTATTCTTATTCTTTTATACGCAACTTCCCTTCAGAATGTGTACGTTTAAGGCCCTCCACAACTTCCATTTTTGATTTCTCTAAGTAATTATTACCCTTTACCATCCCTTGTTGTCCTTGTTCCGCCAATTATTTACACAAACACGTTAAGTCCTTCTGCACCTCTTGCTTTCACTATGACCTTTTTAAATGCTATTGCCTTCTGTTATATACAAACATTAATTTACTAAAAGTACTTCTTTGGTATCCAATTAAAAACAAGTCTGTCAGAAGACCCCACTTACTAAGCACAATATGATGAGTAAAGTTAGAACAACACCACGAAAGTTTTTGTTTACGCTGCATGTAAGATATAGATATGTTTGGCTTGATGAAAATTTTTATCGAAATAAATATTAATTCTTTATGATCATTTAAAAAATTCCTGAACAGCTAAAAACAGTTGTAACAATGAACATAGCTCACATTTAATATTCAGTCATTAATTTCTGCAAAATAAAATGACGTTCGTTTAGTTCAATATTCAAAATATATTAAATATAATAAAAGCAAAAAATGTTTTAATATTTTATAAGTACAATACAGTTGCAAAATCACTTAATTAAATTCATCATTTAACAGCATGGGTAAAATAATATTGGATTAATTGTTATCAATCTAATTGATCTCAAATTTGAATTCCTCAAAATAAATAGCGAGCATGAATATTTAGTCGTGAATGAATGATTTTCCAAGAGAAATATTTGATGGATTTATATTCCTTGTGACATCAGCTTTTACTATTCAAGTGCTAACCGCAAGAATCAAGCAGCGGTTTTCACTTTTGAGTATCACACGGTAGATCAAACTGAACACAAAATAATAAAAAGCTAAAATTATAAAAAAAAATGTTCTTCCCATCTAACTTATAACATTCGAGTTAAATATTGTTTAATTATTTTTTTTTAAATTTCACGTTCCTGCCATTAACGTGAATCGTGTTTTGTATCGCCAATGTAAATTTGATTGAAATTAAATCCATTTTTCGCATGAAGCACGTTGTTCAGCGAAACATGTAAAATAAGAGTTACTTTTTCCAAAATAGTCTTTACAAATAAACCAAGATGCATTAACCCAGCCACAATTAATGTTAAGGAAAAGCAGGAAAATTTATGGGATAAATTCTCACTGCAGATTATTAATCTCATTTCTAATAAATAGAAAGGGAAAAGACATGAAACTTGATGTTCCTGTGTAGAAGTAAGAAGCCGGAAGAAAGTTCCACAAGTGAAAAGTGTGAGTGAATAATTTTATTAGAATAGAATCACTAAACCAGATGCAGTAACAATATTTAGTGAACAGACCAATAGTAGACTTATAAAGACGTTCAAAAACGAATATAAAATTTCCTAAATTAACATTTCACTATTAAATTAGCTGTGATTTTCGTTCAACATTACCAGCATCTGGTTATTTTTCCTGCAAATGCAAAACAATAATTTTGTGTAGTGAAAGAACTATGAAAAAAAAATAACGAAGATCATGCACAATATCTCCGTTTTATAATCGTAAATTTCGATCCCCAGAGATTATTGAACACATTGCTTAAGAAAGTGTGAATATGCGAAAGTCCCTATGGGAGAGACAAGAATAAAAATTATAAATTATCTTTTAATTATTTCTCTTAAATTCATTTTTTGATTGAAATAAAAACATAAATGTTTGCTCATGGTGTGGGAGATAAGGGAGAGTTACCCCACCCCGAAAATCATTTACCCCCTCTCCCCATATAAATGATGTGAACTGATTTTAGTGCGAAAATTTTTACTCGCGTTCCGTTTTACTTAAAGGCTGACCCCCAACTCAAACCACTATAGATATTTCATTCATTATTCCACGATTTTAGAAATTTCGAACATTCACTGAATCGTATTGACCTGTTGAATTAAAAAAAATAATGTAGTTTCGTAATGAATAGTGGCAGAAAAATGCTTTTCTAAAAGCATCATGTTCGTCTAAAAAAAAAGAATTATTGAAAAAAATGAATTCAAATATCCTTTAAATATAACACAAAATCTTTCTCATTGTTTTTGTTGATTATACATAATATTCAGGAATTTTTGTAAAAGGTAATAGAGTCCCATGTAAGTAGATACGGCATACTCACATAAGCCAATGCGCTTGTGTAGACACATAAACACGGATACGTTCAGGCAAATAGTGACCATGAAAACCTTACAATGTCTTTAATTAGTCCTAAATTCGCTAAATAAATCTGTCTACACACACACGCGCGCGCGCGTGCGCACACACACACACACACGTGCACGCGACCACACATGTGCACGCGCGCGTACACACGTGCACGCGCGCGTACACACATATATCGGCAAATGGCCAAACACATACATGAGGCGTCACTTAAACAAAGCAATTAGAAATGCATACTTTTATTTGGTGATTTAAACACGAGTCGCCTGCAGCAAAAAAAGAAAATATGGAATCATTGTCGGACATGTCAAAAAATACGCATGACAATCTGTCGACAGATTTATTTATTTATGTTCATAGCATTCTTTCTTCTTTTTGTCTGTCTCTGATTTCAGTACGTGAATTTTCTTCGTTATTTGTTGCTGTCTCTTTCCTTTTCTCTTCCTCACTTTATCTTTCTCTCACTTTCTTTATTCTTCTTACGCTCTCTATTTCTCATTTTCTCTTGATTTATTTCACTTTTTCTTTTTCTCACTTTCACTCTGTCTCTCTTTTTCTCTAACACTCTGTGTTCCTCCCTCTGTTACTTTCTCTCTGTCTCACGCTTTTTTCACTATCACAGTCCTCCACTTACTATCTTCCCTTCTATCATTCCACCTCTCCTTGTCTTCCTCTCTCATTCTCTCTCTCTCTCTCTCTCTCTCTCTCTCTCTCTCTCTTCTCAGATTGATAACTGACCGAGTTGGAAACAATATCATATATCGTTGCTTTATTTTTTAGTTCGTAACTATTAAATTCCCTTTGTTGCACATGAATATGTGTACATATGTGTCGTGATGTGTATGTGCTCCTATGAATAGATTTCCTTGACCTACTCGCTGTCGGTCTATGTAATTATATTTAATTAACAGTTTAAACATTGTTTTCCCGCTCAATGTCGTTTTAACTCTGTAGGGAATGCGAAATAATAATAACGCCCTTTACCCTTTCCCTTCAAATTCGGAGAATGAACGAAGGAGGAGGTAAGAAATTCGCGAGCCTATTTGAGATTTTTGCTTTTCACAGAAATTAATCGGTGAGCCGAGAAGAAAGTATATTCATGAGCCCATGTGGAATTCTCTTTGGTCCAATGAAAACTTTGTTTTCACAGAAAAGGTGAGCCAAGAAGACGAAAAAATAGCGAGCCTACGCAAAGTTCTTTTTAATATAAAATGAGGAGATAAATTACAGAGAAGAGTGTCTGAAGTTGTGAAAGTTTTCGTTTCAGTTGTTCGCTAGTGTTAAATAGGTAATTAACCAACACGCGGTATTTCAAATAATTTTCTCTCAACAACTGAAGAAAGCTAAGTATTTCAAAGGTCAAATAGGGAAGGAAGATGCTCCATTCACATATAATAAGGAAACTAATCGAAACGGGGAAAAATTGACTGACTTTCTAAAGAGTTCCAACTCCAAATTACAAACACGAGGTTCAGGACGCATCCAAACTGTCTGTGGACATTCCAACAAACATCCGAATTTCGATCACAAATTGATTACATCCTAGTGAGAAACAAGTACAAGGACAGTGTTCGTTATGCCCAGTCATACTTGTCCTTCTCTTCTGATCATAGAGTTGTTTCCATATATGTCGTTTTTAGCCTAAGGTCATCCAAACCGCCTATGAAACAAGTCGATTGGGTCAACTTTGAGACACTTCTTTGCAGTAGATGTTAAGAATCGTAATGATATGCTCTCTGATCAATCTGATGACATTGAAATACTATACAACAACATTATTTCATCTACAGAAGAAAACGTACTCTCAAAACTGTCAACGAGGGAAAAGTTGCAGCACACCCACATCAGTTCAGTAATGAAAAGATTCACAAAGATTGAAAACTACTTATGTACTAAATCTAATTAGAAGTACTTTTAAAGACATCACTAAAGCACAAGGGATACTAGACGAGGCCTAGGCCAATATAGACGCAGAGTACATCCGAGGAAAGATTGACAAGATTGTAACACTGAATACGCATAAACAACATGCTGCAGCCTGGAAAACAATAAACATGCTCTCAGGAAGAAAATCAAAGCTTTCCATTCGGCTTAAAGGCTGTTCCGCTGATCCAATATTTTATGACCTCCTACTTGCGTTTTGCAACCACACATTCATACCCTATTCGCTTGGCTGAAGGGTAGAATAGCCCCTGTTCCAAAAAGGTCGATCTAACAAGTGCGGCAAACTATAGGGATATAACTCTCATACCAATTGCAGCAATTGGGATCAGGTTGAGATCATAGACAAAGAACACCATTGGAAAATTCGTAAACTTAAGAAATCAACACATATGCTAGGCCACAAAAATCTCCTGAGCCGACCAAGCATAGAAATGAATACGACGTGGGAACCAGTAATAAGGAGTGCCAGAGAAAAGCGATAATAACAACAAAAATTGCAATATGAGCTCTGGTAAAAAACATACAATGACAACAGAAATAATTGCAATATGAGCATTGGTAAAAAAATGTATGCTGAAGACATTAGGTTTATAATACCCAGAAATTCCTACGCAGATGTCCTCAAGGACATATGGCACAGTGGATAAAGGCGTTAGTTAGATCCAGTGACAGGACCCAAAGAGTGTGAGTTCAATACCTGGTTAAGACAGTGGTCAACTTGGAGATGGAAATTAACAGGAGATAACTGATAACTGACATTCATTAGACATGATACGTGAAACTAGAACAGTCTACCCCAGCGAGCGAAATAAAGAGATTAGTTCGACATTCCAAACACCTGAAGAAGGCCGGCGCGTACAACGGCCGAAACGTTGTGATAAATATGGCAACAAAGATGAGGACAATATTTCGAATAATGTAAATAGTGTACATTTCAGAAATATAGACAGTGAGACTTGAGAAATTTTATATGGCTGATGTGAGGGTTTTATTTGTATTTGTCCTAATAAAACACAGCCAAAATACCATATTCAAAATTCTGCCGAAGTCATAGTCACCAGATCAAAGGGCATGATCACATTATTGATCGATCTTAAACCGTTCAGTTAGGGAATTTGGGTTCAAAAATATAAAAAAGGCTGTAGTAGTGAGAGAGAAGATAGCTCATAGATACCAACGTGCCTACAAGAATCACAGCATTTTATATTCTCTTAGGCAGGGAGTTCAGTCTTTGGTTGCCCAGAGTGAAACCATGAAAGTGTGAAGTTTTGCAAGATAGGAATATAGAGGCCATAGGCTGAGAATTGGACTTGTCACAAACATGCAAAGGAAAACCGACAGTAATTGTAAGAGCTACCACGCCCCGGGCCATTATCAAACTTCAGATGAGTTGCTTAGCCTTTGGGAAATCTTTATCCCTCCCGCCTAGATGGAGAAAAAAATTGAAACCCAGTACTCCTTTCTGGCCTTGGTAAATGTCTCAACTAGCAAGTGTATAGGTCTGTGGGTCCCCTAATAAGGGAAACAAACATTATAACTTTACCCAAATTACCCCAATTATTAAAAGAAATAGATCTACATGAATTAGTGGATAATTTAGGGATATTGTGCATGACCTACCCTACCGAGAGGATACAACAGCAAACATTAGTTTAGTTTTCAATAATTAGAAACTTAATTATCATAGTGTTAGTGATTGTTTTAGTGACTTATGGGAGACTTGTACTAAAAAAATGTAGACTACACAATGAGCCGGTGAGAGAATGTGAAGGAAAGGATAGATTATGGACCTCGAAACGCCCCCGGTATTTGATAAATTGGAGAGAGGTTACAATTTCCCACTATATGTGTGGAATCCCAAGATAAGAAAAAAAGACATTTGTAGCCATCTATTCCACATTTTGGTTGAGTTTCTGGGGGAAAAGTACAATATGAACTTTCTGTTCTAATTTTAACCCCTTTTGGGAAAAAAAAGAAATTTTCAGCCTTGCGTCTGATGATTTTATACTACACAGGAAACCACTAGTGGACTGAAGATGAACATTGGAAAATCTGCAGCATTTACGAAAAGAAAACTACAAGAAGTTGCTATGAACACCACCCAAACCCAGTTACAGAGATAAGACTTGTAAAAATTTTATGGGATTTTACAATAGACACAGACAGAACAATGAAAGCTAATCGCGCAGACATCGTGATCAGAGGCGACAAAAACAAAATGTGCCTTTTTATTGACATGCTGGTCAATAAAGACTGTAAAAAAACTATCAAAATACAAGGACCTTGAAATCGAAATCTCAAAAATGTGGCACATAAGGACATTAATAATTCCAGTTGTAGTTGGACCCCTCGGACTGATTAGAAAAGTTTACGATAGACTCATTGAAGGGATTCCTGGTAGTCCAAGCGTTACAGAAATATAAACAAATTGTATTCACAAGTACAGCCTACACTTTAAGAAGGGATTTATCCATGTAAATTGTGTGTGATCTTAGGGGGCGTTTGTAGGAGGGGGAAGGGGCTCAGAAAATGATCAGTGCAAAATGTCATGATGCTTAGGTCCCTGGTTGGGACCCTGAAAAAATGTGTATACACCATAAGTCAATGGAACTAAAGTGAGAACAGTAATAATAATAATAACGGTTAGAATTAACATGCTTGCAATATGTAAATGAAATGCAATACATTATCCCCAACGAAAGATAATCGGACAATGGAATAAAATAAAGAAAAATAATAAAAATATGCAAATGAAATAAGGTAATGATCTTGGTGAGATAATGTCATGAGACAAAAAACATACATTATTTTTCTTTTTTCGTGGGTTTTCTCAGCAACGATTTTATAACAAACAAGAAATGAACAATAAGGTACGTCAAAATAAAATCTGTAAGAAAAGCTGCTAAACAAATTTGATATCAGTTGACTGTAGTTTGCTACTAGTTAATACAATTGCCTTCCGCCTGATTGACCAGGACTTCCTTTAACCTAAAGGTCACCAAATTGTTTGCGATTGAAATAAGGATTGCAAATCATCACCGAATGAGACAACAGTTGAAAACGGATGCAAATATATAAAATGGTTATTTATAGAAAAAAAATCTGTGCAAAATAACATCCTTGAACACTTTTAATAACAAAAGCTGTGATTAAATCTAAATAATACAAAATTTTGTGACCTCGCTCTGAAAGATGATCAGGTTAGAGCATAATTAGCATAACAGATGCACTTTCTGATTATTAAAACGCCTAGACTACAAAAGCAAATAACATTAGTGAAAATAAAATGATATTTACATAAGTTTCTAACGTGCTAAAAGTAGTAACTTTTCTGATTTAAGTCGACATTTAAAATGATAAGATGAATAAATTGCTTAATCCGTAATTGAAAATGAAATAATTAAATGAAATATTGAATGAATAAACTGATAAATTAACACATAACTCAAGATTGAATTAATGAACGAAGAAATTAATACATGAATGATCAAATTAATGAATTGGTCTTAAAATGTTGATGCGTTCAAAACTTTTAAATTCTTGTAGTTTTCAGTCCCTTCGTCAATGAACTTCAGCTATGGAAGGATAATAATTTCAAACCTCTGACATACTAAAAACAGACTGGTCCTTCATTTTAGTCAAAGATGACGAGCGGAAGTACAATTACCAAAGATATTTTACATCATCACATACAAAAGTTATAGTAATCCTTCAAACCACTAATTTTAAGGTTGATATTTAACCTATCATTTATTTTTTATATATATTTTCCGTTTACTTATAAACTCTGACGATACGAGTTGATTATTCGAAAAGTCATATTTTTGCTATTCTAACTTCCAGTGGCCCCAAAAATTTCATTCAAAATTTTATAAATTTATTGACAAATCTACTAGAAATGATCTTCAGTAGAATTTTTCAATAAATATTTTTCAAAAATGTTAAATCATATATACACACCAAATAAATGTATAGCGTTAATCATTAGAAGTAGTTGTTTCGCGTAGTGATTATCAGGTCTGTGCAACGTGTCCAACTGTATGACTAATTTACAAGAATGCGCGCGTTTCTTTCGCAATTTCGCACCATCGGCCTCTTCAATGACATCAGTAAACTTTTTGAGGTTATCATCAGTAAGATGTTTAACAATCACATCAGAAGAAACAACCTCCTCAGAGACAAACAGTATGTATTTATTTTTTGTCTTCTAGGACCACTGCTGATGTCTTAACTGTCATTACACATAGAATCAATGAAGCACTTGATTATAAATCCATCGCATGAGCCGTCGCCTTTGTTATCTCTAAGGTTTTTGATAAGGTGTGGCATAGAGTGCTGCTACGCAAACTCCGTGTCTATAGAATTTCCTCTTGATTATTAAGTCTTAATGGCTAAGTCCATAAAGGTTGTTGATAATGCAGGAGTTTTCTATGTGTCTCTTCTGGGTCCTACATTTTTCTTTTTGCTATATATTAATGATCTTCCTAAGAAAATTTTCAGTAAATATATACGCAGCGATACCACGGTTTATGGGAGTGCCACCAAAAATCTTCTTTACCAGAGCCTGAGTTCGTTGCAATCATGATCAACGTTTGTGCTCTCAACGAGTCTACTTGCCTACAACGTCTAACGAAACTCAAGTTCACTCCAGACTTCAAGTGGAACTCCTATATACATTCCATCGCTAAAGACGCTGAAAAAAATGGTCGCTTCTTTGTACCACTCCAGAAAATATTTGTTTCCTCCAAAGTTTAAAAGCTTTTGCGTGGCCTTGTTGGTAATTAAAGTGTTTTTAGCCTACAGATCCTTTCCCAAAGACGAAATTTTGCTAGCCTCTCCCTACTCCGTCGCTATTTTCATGGCAGATATTCGGGTTAAATACAATCCTTTGTTCCAGCAGTCCAGACCTTCACAGCTAGAATCTGCCAGGGCACGTACACTCAGTCGACTCATTCTTATTCTCTTTATATTCCACTCAGGCATCCTCAAAGGATACTTCACCGATCACCCCAATCTTAACCTCTTCAAGTCGAGGGTCAACTATTATATATCATAAATACATCTTGTACATCTTGCTCCTTTCCTGTACAGCCTTACAACACTTTCATTTAGTAATCCTTTACCTTTAATGGGTCTTAGGCTTTGTATTTGATGAACAATAGTAAAAAAAAATATTTAATTTATCTTTTCATGTATGTATTTGTTCGTTTTGATCTTCTTTCATCGGATTTTCTAAGTAGTAATATTTTCCGAAGTTTATTTTTATTTTTTTCAGAAATTAAGCGTAATCAGATAAATTGGATGCAAACGATATCTACTATCCTTGAAACGATAGCTTACTCTCCTTTGAACGATAGAGCTTAGTCTTCTTTGCACACGGGCTTTCTCTCTTTTGAATGATAGCTTACTCTCCTTTGCACGATAGCTTACTTTCCTTTGAACGATAGATTACTCTCTTTGTAAATTGATACATTTGTAGTAACGATAACAAATTGAAAATGCAATCTTAAACTTTGTAAACACTCCTAACGATGAACGGAACCCCCCACCCCATGACAAACGCAATGAACAAACTGAAATTTTGCCTAATTAAGTTGGATTAAATACCAATCTTTTCAATTGCGTCCTTACTAACCCAATAACAATTCACTTAGCTGCTTCTTCATTTCGAACACTGAACAAACTTGATCCGCCGATCAGTGTCCGTTCGCAGTTGTCCACCTGAAGAAGCGACATTGTTACATCGTTATGGTACCTGTTTAATTAAACCATCTTTTGGAGAAAACAAACTGGTATCATTATAATCTGGTATTGTTTCAACAATTACAACACTTGCTTCGAGAAGCAAGATGTATTGCCTAATTATTTTAGTATTAATCACCAATTACAGTAACCTGAAAATTGTTTTCGTAAGCCATTGATAGAGAGCTTAGCTTTATTAGTTTTTATTTTAGAATAATGCCTGTGAATTCTGTACTTACCATGTCGTTTCTTCATACAGCCAATCATAGCTGTCCACAGTTACCATTTACTTTAATCTTTTAACTAAACATTCCCATAATTCTTCATCTTTTCGGTTTCAATTTAAAAAGTTGTCTTTCTCATAGACTGATTAACAACTAACCCTAACCCTGCCTAAATCTGTCCAGCTTGGGTGACAGATAGATTTCTGCTTTTCATTAGATGCAGAGTGGACATAAACTGTCTCGAGTAGAATTTGAATTTGGTTGGTCAATCCCATCTTTCACATTGTTAGCCGGTAGTCCCCACCCCACGTTACTTCCAAAACAGTTAAGATTAAAATAAAATTACTTCCAGTCTGTTAGTTTTTTTCCATATGTTCTTCATTCTTTTTTATTTGTTGCTTGTATTCGATCCTATTTTCAATGACAAGAATCCAATTCTAGGAGCTGGATAATCTGATTGAATAGGGTTGTTTGTTTAAATAAATAAAACTAAGTTAAATTTACTAAAATAGTAAAATATAACTTTGGTTATCTGACGGATTGTCAAACCGTTTCAAGTCTGTTTTATCAATTTCATATTCTTGATGTAATAAAAATGATCCCTTCTTCTCTCCATTCGTTAGCAAAGCGAATTATGCATGATTATCGAAAATATCCGGTGACGCGTTTCGTCCTTTAGGACTTCATCTGACTGAAGTGA